>JBBPBX010076269.1:0-17154 GCA_038048925.1 Garcialebias charrua | reverse complement strand
ACTTAATCTATTGTATTGATGTTTGGTGGAATGTGTGTAAAACAATCACAAAGCCTATTTTTGTATTATAGAAAAGAGCTGTAAGAATTATCACTAGAAAGCATTACTGTCATCCATCCAGTACATTATTTTATCAACTGAAATTATTGAAGTTCCATGATTTGGTTGATTATAATATTTTATCAATTATGTATAGGGCTCAGAATAACGAATTACCTTTAAATATCCAAATGCATTTTGTTAAAAGACAAAGTTGTTATAATCTTAAGGGGACAGAAATGTTTGTAAAACCACAATTCAGAACTAGTTTGAAGGGACGTTCTACCTCAATCCAGGGAATTAGATTATGGAATGGCTTGGAGAATGTAGTTAAAAATGCCAAGTCAATGTTTACTGAAAATGATCAAAACAAATGTGTTAAAAAAATTACTAAACTAAAAAAATTAGTTAGAAAATTAGAGTTAGTCATTTTGTACAGTTGGTTGAAGATTATTATTGTTTAAAGGGGACCACATGCAAAATTCACTTTTTAATGTTTTTTTACTCAACTTTGGGTATGTACTTCATAAAAAAAACAGTCCTAAGGCCAAAGAAATGCACCCAGTGGTTTATTTACTCTAAGTAGATTTATTTGTCTGTGATATAAACGGTTGGTTTCTCACTTCCTGCGGTCTGTGACGTCACAAACCGCAGCCAATCTGCCACAACCTGAGTCCAGCCCCTCACCTAGCAACCCCTGGTTAGGCTCCACCCACTTCTGTATTAAACACATGACTGTTGTTTTTCATGATTTCATCTCATCTTTTGTTTATATGTTCTTAACTTCATGTGTACAGCACTTTGTTGCAGCTGTGGTTTTTTAAATGGCTTTATAAATCACACCTGTTTTATTCTCACTACATTGGCTTCCTGTCCGTTTTAGGATAGATTTTAAACTTTTATTATTTGTTTTTAAAGCTCTGAATGGCCTCGCTCCTACTTATATAATGGAGTTGTTAAGTTTCCCCGCCCGCTCCAGGTCTCTGAGGTCAGATAGCCAACTCTTGCTCTCTGGTCCTCTTGCTCTCTGTTCCACGGACAAAATATAAACGTTGGGGTGACCGTGCCTTTTCTGCGGCCGCACCTCGACTCTGGAATACACTCCCACTTGAGCTACGCCAGATTACTGAACTTGGCCCTTTTTAAATCAAAGCTTAAGACTTTTTTATTCAAACTGGCTTTTAATAATTAAATATGTGGCGACATTTCCTGGGCTGCCACCTTACCGTGGTGGAGGGGTTTGAGTGTCTCAATGATCCTAGGAGCTATGCTGTCAGGGGCTTCATGCCCCTAGAAGGGTCACCCAAGGCAGACAGGTCCTAGGTGAGGGATCTGACAAAGCGCAGCCCGAAAACCCCTATGATGAGTACAATTAATGGACTAAGTTTTCCCTCGCCCGGACGCGGGTCACCGGGGCCCCACTCTGGAGCCAGGCCCGGAGGTGGGGCACGCTGGCGAGCGCCTGGTGGCCGGGCTTTTACCCATGGAGCTCGGCCGGGCACAGCCCGAAGAGGAGACGTGGGTCCCCCTTCCCATGGGCTCACCACCTGTGGGAGGGGCCAAAGGGGTCGGGTGCAATGTGAGATGGGTGGCGGCCGAGGGCGGGGACCCTGGCGGTCTGATCCTCGGCTACAGAAGCTGGCCATTGGGACATGGAATGTCACCTCTCTGGTGGGGAAGGAGCCTGAGCTAGTGTGTGAGGTTGAGAGGTTCCGACTAGAAATAGTCGGACTCACCTCAACGCATGGCTCTGGCTCTGGAACCAGTTTCCTTGAGAGGGGTTGGACACTCTTCCACTCTGGAGTTGCCCCTGGTGAGAGGCGCCGAGCAGGAGTGGGCATACTGGTTGCCCCCCATCTTGGTGCCTGTACGTTGGGGTTCACCCCGGTGAACGAGAGGGTAGCCTCCCTTCGCCTACGTGTGGGGGGACGGGCTCTGACTGTTGTTTGTGCCTATGCACCAAACGGCAGCTCAGACTACCCACCCTTTTTGGAGTCCTTGGAGGGGGTATTGGAGAGTGCGCCTCCTGGGGACTCCCTTGTTCTACTGGGGGACTTCAACGCTCACGTGGGCAATGACAGTGAGACCTGGAGGGGTGTGGTTGGGAGGAACGGCCCCCCTGATCTGAACCAGAGTGGTGTTCTGTTATTGGACTTCTGTGCTCGTCATGGATTGTCCATAACGAACACCATGTTTAAGCATAAGGGTGTCCATATGTGCTCTTGGCACCAGGACACCCTAGGTCGCAGTTCGATGATCGACTTTGTTGTCGTCTCATCTGATCTGCGGCCGCATGTCTTGGACACTCGGGTGAGGAGAGGGGCGGAGCTGTCTACTGACCACTACCTGGTGGTGAGTTGGCTCCGATGGTGGGGGAGGATGCCGGTCAGACCTGGCAGACCCAAACGTATCGTGAGGGTCTGCTGGGAACGTCTGGCAGAGTCTCCCGTAAGACGGAGCTTTAACTCCCACCTCCGGGAGAGCTTTGAACACGTTCCGAGGGAGGCGGGGGACATGGAGTCCGAGTGGGCCGTGTTCCGCGCCTCTATTGTCGAGGCAGCTTATCGGAGCTGTGGCCGCAAGGTTGTTGGTGCCTGTCGAGGTGGCAACCCTCGAACCCGGTGGTGGACACCGGCAGTGAGGGATGCTGTCAGGCTGAAGAAGGAGTCCTATTGGGCCTTTTTGGCTTGTGGGACCCCGGAAGCAGCTGATAGGTACCGGCAGTCCAAGCGGCATGCGGCTCGGGTGGTTGCTGAGGCAAAAACTCGGGCGTGGGAGGAGTTCGGAGAGGCCATGGAGAATGACTTCCGTACGGCTTCGAGGCGATTCTGGTCCACCATCCGGCGTCTCAGGGGGGGAAAGAGGTACGAGACCAACACCATTTATGGTGGAGGTGGCGTGCTGCTGACCTCAACTCGGGATGTTGTGAGTCGGTGGGCGGAATACTTCGAAGACCTCCTCAATCCTACTGGCACGTCTTCCACTGAGGAAGCAGAGCCTGGGGACTTTGGGTCGGGTTCTCTGATCTCTGGTGCTGAGGTCGCCGAGGTGGTTAAAAAGCTCCGCGGTGGCAAGGCTCCGGGGGTGGATGAGATTCGCCCGGAGTTCCTTAGGGCTCTGGATGTTGTAGGGTTGTGTTGGCTTACGCGACTCTGCAATATCGCGTGGACATCTGGGGCAGTTCCCTTGGATTGGCAGACTGGGGTGGTGGTTCCCCTATTTAAAAAGGGGGACCGTAGGGTGTGTTCCAACTATAGGGGGATCACACTCTTAAGCCTCCCTGGTAAGGTCTATTCAGGGGTTCTGGAGAGGAGGGTCCGTCGGATAGTCGAACCTCGGATTCAGGAGGAGCAGTGTGGTTTTCGTCCTGGTCGTGGAACACTGGACCAGCTCTACACCCTCAGCAGGGTCCTGGAGGGTGCGTGGGAGTTTGCCCAACCAGTTTACATGTGTTTTGTGGACTTGGAGAAGGCATTCGACCGCGTCCCTCGGGGGGTTCTGTGGGGGGTACTCCGGGAGTATGGGGTACCAGGCCCTTTGATAAGGGCTGTT
The DNA here is from genome assembly GCA_038048925.1 of Garcialebias charrua. Taxonomy (NCBI): domain Eukaryota; kingdom Metazoa; phylum Chordata; class Actinopteri; order Cyprinodontiformes; family Rivulidae; genus Garcialebias; species Garcialebias charrua. The sequence continues at coordinate 13,563 of JBBPBX010076269.1, read as the reverse complement.
AGGTCCCTGTACGACCGGTGTCAGAGCTTGGTCCGCATTGCCGGCAGTAAGTCAGGCTCGTTTCCGGTGAGAGTTGGACTCCGCCAAGGTTGCCCTTTGTCACCGATTCTGTTCATAACTTTTATGGACAGAATTTCTAGGCGCAGCCAAGGTGTTGAGAGGATCCGTTTTGGTGACCTTAGAATCGCTTCTCTGTTTTTTGCAGATGATGTGGTCCTATTGGCTTCATCAGCTCGTGATCTACAGCTTTCGCTGGAGCGGTTTGCAGCTGAATGCGATGCGGCCGGGATGAGGATCAGTTCCTCCAAATCCGAGGCCATGGTCTTGAGCCGGAAAAGGGTAGCATGCCCTCTCCGGGTCGGGGAGGAGGTCCTGCCCCAAGTGGAGGAGTTTAAGTATCTCGGGATCTTGTTCACGAATGAGGGAAAACTGGGGCGTGAGATCGATAGGCGGATAGGTGCAGCGTCCGCAGTGAAGCGGGCGCTGTACCGGTCTGTCGTGGTGAAGAGAGAGCTGAGTCAAAAGGCAAAGCTCTCAATTTACCGATCGATCTACGTTCCCACCCTCATCTATGGTCATGAGCTTTGGGTTATGACCGAAAGAACAAGATCTCGGATACAAGCGGCTGAAATGAGTTTTCTCCGCAGGGTGGCTGGACTCTCCCTTAGAGATAGGGTGAGAAGCTCAGTCATCCGGGAGGGACTCGGAGTAGAGCCGCTGCTTCTCCACATCGAGAGGAGCCAGTTGAGGTGGCTCGGGCATCTGGTTAGGATGCCTCCTGGACGCCTCCCTGGTGAGGTGTTCCGGGCACGTCCCACCGGGAGGAGACCCAGAGGAAGACCCAGGACGCGCTGGAGGGACTATGTTTCTCGGCTGGCCTGGGAACGCCTTGGGATTCCCCCGGAGGAGCTGCTCCAAGTGGCTGGGGAGAGGGAAGTCTGGGCCTCCCTACTTAGGCTGCTACCCCCGCGACCCGACCCCGGATAAGCGGAAGAAGATGGATGGATGGATGGATTTCTGGTTTTATTTTTGCTTTTATGTTGTGTTTTTCTTGATTTTTAATCTGTCTTTTTAAGTACTGCACTGTTTTTTGTTAAGCACTTTGGTCACCACCACCGTGGTTGTGTAAAGTGCTATATAAATGAAGAAATTAAATGAAATAAATAAAGTATAATTGTTATTTTTATGTTTGAGTTCAATTTTTTGTGTATTTGCGATCGCTCCCAACGTGCAGCCGGCAAAAATTAAACGAGCAGACCCCCGGCGTAGGGACCGGCGGCAACGGGACCCTCTTCTGGCGCGATGGAGCGGAGCTTCAACTGTACAGCCTCGCAGCAGCCTCACAGCAGCGAGGACCTTCTCCTTACGGATTAATTTACGGGAGACACTTGGTGAACTTTGTGTTGTCTTGACTGGAACAGCGATAACTCCCAAAATCTCCGCGTGCAACGAGCGGAGCTGGCGAACACCGGAAGAGGAACAAGCTAACATTAGCATCGGATTCGGGTGGTCTAATGCTAAAAGGAGCAGCAAATTGCGGCGCGCTCAGACGGGTTTCGGTAAGTTTATCTTAAGCTAACACTAACAGTAAGTCAAATGAGTAATAAAAAAAGAGCTAATTTTAAAACAACAACACATTACAGATACTGGCTGTGCAGAGGGCGTAAACAGATCTTTGAAGGGCGTGGACTTCAGAACTCAGTATCAGAAACCGGTCGTTCAAAACGAAAGTTAAAAATGGCAGAATTAAAAAGGGTATAATTAATTATCTAAGAATTATTTTGTGTATTAAAGGAGACCACATATAGGTCTTTAAAATTTTTATGTTATGTCTGTGTGCTATCTTGACAATATTAATTCATTTTAATACACAAAATAATGCTTTATTTCTTTCTCTTACTGCTGTTTTACAATCAGTATTCCACCACGGAACTAATTTTTTTCTATTTTTTCCTGAAGTCTTTGGAATAGATTCCTCAGCAGCTTTTAAAATGCTATGACTCATCTCTTTACTCATTTTTTCAATACTCCAACCATTTTGAACACATAAAAGGTTCCTTTCACATAAATACTTGTATTTTTCCCAATTTGCTTTCTCAAATATCCACTTACCTCCCACTAATTCAGGAATCTGGATCTGGCCCATCCTTATGTTACTGACTACAACATAATGATCACTACCAAATGATTTATTTCTTACTTGCCATTCACATAATGGAGCCAAGCAGCTAGATACAAATGTTAAATCTAATACCGACCTATTTTTTTTTATTTTTTTTTTATTTTTTTTTTATTGACAAACAGTGTACAAACGCTCGTTGAGGTACAAAGAACAATGCAACATAAAAAAACAAAATAAAAATACAGAGTTGGGGTAAAATTATTCCTAACAAATATATAACAATAAGGCAAATGAGTAATAAAAAGAGCTAATTTTAAAACAACAACAGATTAGAGATACTGGCCGTTACTTTTTTTGCATAACCAGATTTCAAACGTTTCAGTGAGGAGTAATACAGTTTAAATTGGTTAATAAAAAAATCAAAACAAGGTGTAGAACCTCTCCATTTACAGCAGTGTATATGATATTTAACAAGCAAGAAAACAATGTTTACCACATCAGATATTTGAATATCAAGGTCATCAACAAAGTACAATACGTGGGAGATTGTTATCTCTGGTATGTTTTCAATTTTAAGTGACAACCAATTTTTAATGTCTTTCCATAGTTTAAAAGAAAAAGGACAGGAAAAAAAGAGATGATTTAGGGATTCTTCTGGGCATTCACAGAAGGTACAGCATGTTGAATCAAACTTAAATCTTCTGTGCAAAAATTCTGCCACTGGGTAAATATTGTGTGAGATTTTAAAGTGAGTCTCTTTAACCTTAGGTGAAACCGGCCATTTGACATATTTGGAGAATGCCTTTTCAATAACAGACATGTTTGTTTTTACCAAAACACTATTATTGAAATCATTAAACATTTTCGATTTGAAGGCAGTAACGAGAATAACATTATCACACTTTTTATCAGTCACACTATATTCTCCAATTTTCAATTTGGGTAACGATGAAGTAACTGTTGAATATCTTAAGGTGTTTTGGATAAGATGAATAAGAGCTACAGGAATAGCTTTGCAAACTTTTAGATATTCATTACCAGAACAGTTCAGCTTAAATTTATTTGTAAAATCTCTATGATTTAAAAAAACACCATTTCTGTCCATTAAGTCAGTGACAAATAGAATACCTTTTTCATACCAGTCCATTTTAAAAATAGATTTTCTATTTATTAATATTGATCTGTTATTCCATACTACTGATCCATGTGGGGTAAAATTGTGTGCAAATATCATTTTCCAAAAAAACAGAACTTGTTTATGAAAATTTGACAGAGAGATAGGAATCTTGGTTAATTCAAAGTCACATTTAAGCAAGAAATCTAAACCCCCAAGGCTTTTAAAAATAGAATTAGGGATATGGAACCACATTGAATTAGAATGACACAAAAAAGACTTCAGCCAATTTATTCTAAATGAACCAATCAGAGCCTCAACATCCAATGCTCTAATTCCTCCCTTGTCATAATCTTTAACAAGATGAGATCGACGTAAATAGTGAGTTTTGTTCCTCCAGATAAATTGAAAAATTATTGAGTTAGCTTTCTTAATATTTTTGTCCGAGATAAAATCAGAGTGGCAAGGATAAATTAATTTGGACACTCCTTCGGCTTTAGAAAGAAGAGATCGTCCAAAAATAGTCAGATCTCTAGTTAACCATCGGTTCAACGATTTCTTCATGCCATCCAAGCATCTTCCAATGTTTTCTTCCTCTCTTGTAATAGTGTTTTTTGAAATCAATACCCCCAGGTATTTTACTTCGGACTTCACTGAAATGGAGGCAACAGACGTCTCAGAGCTGGAATGGATGGGCAGAAGTTCACACTTATTAATATTGAGAGACAGACCAGACGCTCTTGAAAACATTAAAATGGATTTTAGCGCAATATCTACCATAGTTTTATCTCTTAGAAAAATTGTTGTATCGTCAGCAAATTGACTTATCTTAAATTCCTTATCAAAAATTTTTATACCATGCAACTGTGAATTTTCCAAAATCAGTAAGGTAAGCATTTGAGTTGTTAATATAAATAATTTAGGTGAAATTGGGCAACCTTGCCTTATTCCTCTTGACATACAGAATCTAGTGGTCAAACTGGTTCCCAGAGAGACTGAGCTACTGATATCTGTATAAAATAATCTGACTATATTACAGAACTTTTCCCCAAAGCCAAAAATTTTTAACGTTTTTATAATAAAGCAGTGTTCTACTGAGTCAAAGGCCTTAAAGAAATCCAAGAATAAAATAAAACTATCGCTATCAATAAACTTATTATAATCGATCATATCAAAAATAAGTCTTGTGTGATGATGTATATTCCTTCCCTTTAAAAAAGCTGATTGGCATTCGTTAATAATCGTTCCTAAACCACTGTTTAAGCGATTAGCATAAACAAGTGCTAAAATTTTATAATCAGTACATAAAAGAGTGATGGGTCTCCAATTGTCTAGTGATAAAAGATCTTTGTTGGCCTTGGGGATCAGAGTAATCAGACCTCGTTTCATGGTGGGAGAAAGATTATTGTTTGAAATACATTCCAGTAGAGCCTCAAACAATAGTTTCCGTAAATCTTTCCAAAAATAAAAATAAAATTCAGTGGTTATTCCATCTAGGCCTGGAGATTTACCTTTTGCCATTTTTTGTATTGCTTCGTCAAGCTCTTCGATTTGTAATTCGTCTTCCATCAGATTCTTAAAATCAGGACTAATTTTTTCAACAGGTTCCTGAATTTCATCAAAAAAAGACTGGCAATTAGATTCCGAATACTTTGAACAATAAAGGTCACTATAAAAATTCCTAATTGTTATATTAATTAAATCTGGGTCTTCAGTGATGCTACCATTAATAACAAGTTTCCCAATCTTCTTTTTGGACTGTCTCTGCTTCTCAAGACTGAAAAAATATGAAGAGTTCTTTTCGCCATCCTCCATCCATCGAGCCCTGGAGCGAATGAAGGCCCCCTTTGCTTTATCTAGAAAAACATCGTCTAATTGAGATTTGAGAACATCAAGCTGACTCTTTTCATCAGACGATAAAACTGATTTTGAACATAGAGAATTTATATTTCTAATAAGTTGGGATTGTTTCAGACTCTTCATTTTTGAAGCAAATTTACCTATCTTTATTGCTGTTGTCCTAACATTAAATTTAAACCATTCCCACTTATTTAATGGAGACAGATCCATTACTGAAATCTCTTCAATAAGGTTCAGGATTTCTGAACAGAAAGTGTTATTATTCAGCAAGTCACTATTAAATTTCCAAGTTAAGTTTGAAGGAGGTTTAGATTTATTTAGACAGAGAAATAAGGTAACTGAGCAATGATCTGTTAGAGGAGCCGCTGAGATTTCACAACTTGAAATATTATCTACCATAACATGAGGGATTAACCAATAATCCAGCCTCGAGCTCTGGCCGTTTCCGGAAGGGTTGAACCAAGAGTATTGTCTGATATTAGGATTTTTAATTCTCCAGCAGTCTGCCAAATTTGTGTTTGAAGTTAAGTTTACAAAAATATCATCAAAAGTATGATGCTGCCCCCTAGAGGGGAGACGGTCAAATGATCCATCTGGTGCTACGTTGAAATCACCGCCTAAAATAACCTGATCCGTGTAATATTTAAGTTTCCATTGATTTATCCTCAGTCCGAGGTCAGCAAAAAAATTACTATTCACTGTTTTATTGTTATATCCATATACACACACCAAAATGAACTTACTTCCATCCATTTCCACTATTACAGTTACCCAGTGGCCGTTTGTATCACTGATATGTTCCAACACAGAACCTGGGAATTTATAAAACATAATCATAACCCCAGCTGAATGTGACGTACCATGACTAAAAAAAATTTGATCTCCCCATTGAAGTTTCCAGAATTTCGTCTCCTCACTTGATGAATGAGTTTCTTGTAGAAAAAATCAATTTGCCTTTTGCTCCTTACAATAAAGAAAAGTAGCCTTACGTTTAGTAATATTTTTTAAACCCCTAGTATTAAGTGAAAGTAATGATAACATACAATAAACACAGTAGTTGTGCAAGAACAAATCTCTGGAACGATGAGCAGGAATGAGATAACATAGCCAGTAACAACCATATGGAACAGTGCAATAGCCCTATAAACAAAAAACAAACATAACCTACCATACCGGTGAGACTAAAAGAAACAGATCAGTGTAATTAGTCCGGGTCCACTCTTCGGTTATCGATCAGGGCAAAGCCTTCCTTCAGGTAAGCACGCTTGCCTCGTTTCCTGGCTTCCTGGACCAGGGGCCACAACTTAGCTCGGGCGAGCCTGTCCTCCTTAGAAAAGTCCTCCTTGAAGCTGATGTGCAGATCTTTGCAGACTTTAGCATCTTTGGATTTCCTCCAGACCTCATCCCGCATGGTGCGCATCCCAAATTGAATGATGACGGCTCTTGGCCGGTTTGTGGCCGAAGCAGCTTCAGCTTTTTTCCCCAATCTGTGAACGGTGTCAACCGTATCCCGCAGCCGATCCACAGAGACAGGAATGATCCTAGTGAGGATCCCGATGATGATTTCCCGTATGTTCTCCTCGTCTTTCTCGGGCAATCCTGTCACCCTCAGGTTCCAACGTCTCTGGTAGCGAGCATGCTCCTCGCAGGAGTTCCTCAATGCTGTATTATCTTTTTTGAGAAGGCTGACTGTAGCTTGGAGTTCTGATATAACTTTCTTGTTCACCTCAATGGCGGCAGTATTAGCTTCGATACGCTTTTCAATGCCTTTCAAAATTTCTGTCTGATTGTCCATCTTTGTGTTAAGTTCTCCTATCGCACGAAGGATAGCATTAGCTGCGTCTCCCTTACATTCAGACTCCTGTAACTTCATTTTCTTCTTATTTTTGTTCTTTATAGGTGTGTGGTCCCAGTTCACCTTCTGTTCTTTTCCAGACGGATCAGACGAAGCCCCGACCATCTCCATTTCTTCAATGATATCTTCGTCGCAAGCCTTTTGAAGAGCCGACCGGTTGTAAACGTGGTCCGCCATGTTAGCTTCCATAACTAGCCGTCAAAAATGAAACAAACAGGCTGAAACGGTTTCAAAAGGAGGTGAAATTAAGAACAAAATTTATAAGACGCTTCAAAAAGGGGCTAAAGCACCACTGTCAGATTAAATCTCGGCTAAACAGTAGTACTGTAATATGCGAGAGCCTGCAAAAACACCACCTCTCACTCCGCCATCTTGGACCTCTCGACTGCGTCTTTCTAATGGCCCTTTTCCACCGGGCGGCTCGGGTCGGTTATGACGTCATATGTGCGTGGCAGAGACCCACTTCACGGCATTCCCACCGGATTGTCCGTGCCGCGCTGCTCCAAATTTCCGGGCTCATTTCATAGGTGTACCTACCCGTGCTCAAGTGAGCTGGCCTGTCGCGTCAGAAACATTTTCGGTCACTGATTGGTCAGTGGAGAAGGAGTGTCCGGGGTGGAGTCTGTGGTGACGACGCTGCGCAGAGGAGGCTGCGCAGAGGACTGTGTTTGGTGTTTTGTAAACAACCGCGCTCTTGTCCGTTCCGTTGTATCTAGATTAAAAAAGACGATCATGTCTAATCAGTGGTCAAACGCAGAGGTCCAGGCGTTTTTGTGCTTTGTTTCTGAGGAGAGGATCCAACGCGAGCTGGATGGAATGGTCCGAAATGAGACTGTTTTCAAAGAAGTCTCGGAGCTCATGGCTAAGCATGGCTTTCAGCGAACCGCAAAACAGTGCAGGGAGAAGCTTAAGAAACTTCGAGCTGAATACAAGAAAAATAAAGACGACAATGGCAAGAGCGGAGCAGGCCGAAAGACCTGGAAGTGGTTTGACCAGATGGACGCGATATATGGTAATCGCCCATCAAATAACGGGCGCGAAACTTGCTTGGACACAGCAGCTAATAGTTTCCATGAGGAATCAGTGATCGAAGATGGTGAGTGTTTTATAACGTTTAACACATTGTAAGTTAAAGATCCGATCTGTTGTGAACATATTTTAAAAAAGAGGCTGAGAACGATGCTAACGATGCTATGCTAACTAGCGCACATGCTAACTGTTTTAACTGTATTTTTTCCGGAACATATTTTAGCATGTGACGGTACAGAGTCCACAGTGGAAGCTCCAAACCCCTCGCCTTCACAGAATGCCCCTGCTCCATCACCTGAATCGTCAACTCCACCACAGGAGAACAGTTCATCTGGGCCCAGCTGCTCACAGACCAGACCAGAACAGAACAGGACAGAACGTCAGAGATCAATACTCGGTAAGAAATAATGTATCAATCACCTTCCACCTCAGTGTATGTATGATTTTAAGTACATGCTGTCATTATAATCTTAACTAAAAAATACGATTAATTCATTAATACAGAAATAATACTGAATCCTACATATTTCAAGTGTCACACTCATCATATGTTGTTGTATGAAAAGCACATTTCCCCAGTTACATAAAACAACAATTACATGTAACATTTACACAGTAGTAGTACATATGATATAAACCAAGTCATACATGAACTACAAAACATTTTATGATAATATTATGCAAAGCATTACCTAATAGCCATCCAACAAACAGTATATCAATCCAATGACACGAATGTGGGTTGGCTGCAGCCTTTTACAAATATCTAACCAGTGTAATCACTTAAAAATCACATAACTTAAAAATCACATAATTTTCTACTGATGTGGTCAGTGTACAGGTGTCTGGGTTTTTCACCCACCTGCACACACAGACGTTTAAAGCGAACGTTCTGCAAATTGACAAATAGTGGCTAATATCCAAAACAAACTTTCTTCATTCGCACAACCTTTAGAGGCATTTACAGAAATGAAGTATACTGCTGTAACCACATGTCATGTCTTCATTTATAGGCAAGAGAAAGAGGAAAGATGAAGGTCACACGACATTACTGTTGGAGCAACAGAAACTGGACCGTGTTCAACGAGAGGAACACCTGACTCGTCTTCTGGAGCAATCGCGTCATGCAGAGGAATTGGATGCATCAGCTCGCAGAGAAGAGGCATCACTGCAAGCATCGCTGCGAGCAGAAGAGGCATCACTGCAAGCATCACTGCGAGCAGAAGAGGCATCACTGCAAGCATCACTGCGAGCAGAAGAGGCATCAGCTCGCAGAGAAGAGGCATCACTGCAAGCATCACTGCGAGCAGAAGAGGCATCACTGCGAGCAGGAGAGGTTTCAGCATTAGCACAACAGATTGCACAACAGACATCTGTTCTCACACGGGCGGTTGATGTGGAAGAAAACCTCGTCAGACACCAGATACAACATGGTGCTGCATTCGATCAGGCCTTGCTTGGAGTGCTGGGTGAAATAGCCCGTGCATTAACACACAGAAATGTTTAAGTTGTCAATACATAGATACTGTTACTGTGAAAAACAGAAATATATAGATATAGACAGTCACTAGTTTATAGTGATAAATAGAAATAGATCTATTTTGCCACTCAGTATTTAGATCCTTTATTTTAGGTTTATTTTTGTCTTTCCTATTAAAATCGATTTATGTAATTGCCACTTTACCTGTATACAAACGTTACCTACCTCATACACAAACGTTACCTACCTCATACACTAACGTTACCTAACTCATACACTACCTCATACATATAATGTGTACTATAAAATCATATGCAGATTTACCACTCTTTTACAAATGTCTATGGCGTAAACTTCATTTTATTTTATAGAAATACTTTTTAAACTTTTATACTACAATGCAAAATCTCAGGAAAGTGCAACATGTTTGTGGTTTAATTTATGCTGATGTTTTGAAAATGTTTACTGTTGAAGTGTTGGTGTCACTTCTCATACTTTAAGAATACTATGGAAATACTCAGTACAGTATTATGGTTTTATTCTTTCTATGCTATTGAAATACAGTGTAATTCCTGGACAAATGTAGAAATTGCAGTTTTCTAAATAAAGTGGTTACTTTCCTAAAAGTTGTTTCATTCATTGCTCCATTAGCTCAACATAATTTACAGTGTTATTTCCAAGACTAGGTGCAATACATAATACAGTATACTCAAATATTAATGTTGGGTTCGATTATCAAGTCAGACAGCTGTATGTTTTGTAGAACACCATGGTGCACTTTAACCAGCAGCAATGTTAACATCCACCCTGTAACAAACAGGCAGATTTTACATTGAACCATGAACACATGCTGTGTCTGTTTTCATCCATCCATCCATCCATCCAACTTCCTGTTGTGCTGAGGTGGGGTCGTGGGGCAGCAGCATCACGAGGTACAGAAAGAGCAGCGTACAGGAAAAGAATTAATCATTTACTGTTTGACCTCCTATTTAATTAAATTATAAAGAACACCATGGTGCACTTTAACCAGCAGCAATGTTAACATCCACCCTGTAACAAACAGGCAGATTTTACACTGAACCATGAACACATGCTGTGTCTGTTTTGATCCATCCATCCATCCAACTTCCTGTTGTGCTGAGGTGGGGTCGTGGGGCAGCAGCATCACGAGGTACGGAAAGAGCAGCGTACAGGAAAAGAATTAATCATTTACTGTTTGACCTCCTATTTAATTAAATTATAAAGCTTCAATTCACTTTTTATTAGCCATAATAAAGCATTTTTAGTTAAATATTATGGCAGACTAACCATTGTTATTTCAGGTTAAATTAAAATCAGATTAACTGCTAACGCTTAGCAGATTACAAAATTGTCAGTACTGTACTGGACCTTGTGATGTACAGCATTTAGAAATATAAATGACCTTGTGCATTTACAAAAAAAGTATAATTGGACCAAAATGTAACCTTTCTAAAATTCTTTATTATGAAAACGTGTGTTTCAGGAAGGAAAAATATGCAAACAATTCTTTAATATGAAAACATTTGTTTCAGAAAGGAAAAATATGCAAACTTGTCATAACTTTAATTATGCTTGTTATTGTCTGCTCTGGAGGTATTCCATTAGAGCATATCTAACATCAATTTGTTGAACCTCCTGTTGCACAGCTGCAGGTGGAGGCTGTGCTGCTGCTACTGCAGGCGGTTCATCCAGTGTAGTATCATATGCCTCTCCATGAGTCTCACACAGATTATGAAGGGCACAGCAGGTCAGCACCATGGACTTCACAAGTTCAACATCGCAGTCATTTCGTTTCAGGAGGCAACGCCATCTTCCCTTCAACCTTCCAAAAGCATTTTCGACAACTACACGTGCTCTACTAAGTGTTTCGTTGAACGATTGCTGATCTGCTGTTAGCCTTCCCGTGTCAGAAAAAGGTTTTAAGAGCCAGTCTTGAAGGGGATAAGCTGCATCACCCAGGATGTAGTAGCCAGTATTTGCTGCACCGATAGCCCTGAGATGAGCTGGGAACAGGTTTCCTCGGCTGGCTAGCTCCCACAGCGTGGACAGTCTTAACACCCTGGCATCGTGCATGCTCCCGGGCAATCCAGCAAAAACATTCCAGAACTGCCCCTTTCCATCCACAACAGCTTGAAGTATAATTGAATGCCAACCTTTTCTATTAAAATAATCTGTGTGATAGTGCTGTGGTGCTATTATGGGAATGTGGCTGCCATCAATTGCACCGACACAAGCTGGCATCCCATACTTGCTCTCAATGAAAACAGACATTTCCCTGAAACTGTCAGCATCTGGTATACGGATCTGTTCTGGCACCAACAACAACTCGGAAGCTGCACAAAATTCCTGCAAACACCTGCACACGGTTGTGATGCCGACACCAAATATATGTCCAACACTACGATACTCAGATCCAGTAGCCAGCTTCCAGATTGCTATTGCTACTCGCTTCTTCAATGGCACACATTTGCGGTAGTTTGTGTTTTGTCGCTCCAGTGCTGGTCGTAGTTTGTTGCACAGGTATAAGAAAGTCACTTGTGACATCCTGAAGTTTTGCACCCATTGAGTGTGGTTGAAACCAGGAACAATAACATCCCACCACACAGATGATCTGTTGAATTCCCACACTGTAGGTGTTCTGCGAGTACGGTTGCTTAGCTCCTGAATCATCTGGAACACACAGAAACACAGAAACACAGAAACTGTATTACACTTGTCATGATTGGCATGTCAATATTTTATTTATATGCATTTATCGTATTAATGGCAAGCTGCAGCTGATAGACATAGATAATTATAATTTCGACATGTATGTGTATGTGTATATATATATATATATATATATATATATATATATATAATTGGAAATGTATGTGTAAATATATATATATATATTTTTTTTACACATATATATATATACATATATATATATACACAGTATATATATATATACATATGTTTACACACAAATATATACCTATATATATATAAATATATAGAGAGGTAAAAAGAGAGATGGATAGATAGATTAATATATCTAATAAATTATATAAAGCCCAATACCTGTGCAACCTGTACTTCAAATACACATACATCAGTACACTTGCTAAATAACAGCAAATTCAAGGCTGCACTTTTTAAAGGATTGTCAGACTTGGATCATATAGAGCTGTATTCCAAGTTTGATATGTTACAAATTGGTCTATCAACTATGGATGACGTTTCATTTGATAAGAACATTTAAGAATAAAATACATACTTCTGGATACAGATCTTTAGCTTACCATCACTCGTCGCCTCCTGTCTTCGTCTTCATACCGCGTTATGGCTTCCCACACCCGGCGGTAATTCTCCCTAGTCTTTTGCCTCCTCGTAGCCTGTCGCCTTCGGTCAGCGGCCTGCAGTCTTCGCGCAGCCTGCATTCTTCGGTCCGCAGCCGCAGCCTGCATTCTTCGGTTCGCAGCCTGCACTCTTCGGTCCGCAGCCGCAGACTGCAGTCTTCGGTTCACAGCCTGCAGCATTCTGCCCACAGCCTGCAGCCTTAGGAGCGCTGCACGAAGCTTCTTCAGCCTGCTACGTGAACGGGCTATGGTCTCATCTGCTCGACGTTTCACAAACAACCACACACAGAGAATAATGTTAAGTACAACAACAACGTCCTCCATTTTGTTTGTGTCTCTCGTCGGTTTTCTACTTCTACTATTAATTTAGCAGTAGCCATTGAACACCTAAGGGATATTACCGCCAACATGTGGTGAGACGAGGTACAGCAGGTTGTTCTTCTTCTAACGTTTAGTGGTGGATAGTAAATACCTTGAGGGAACACTACCGCCACCATGAGGTAAAACGCTTAAAACGAGTAGAAATGTGGACCCCGCCCACAGAAAGGGTACAGAAAAGCGGTGGAAACACAACTTGTATGTGACCCGACCCGAACTGAGCCGATCTGAGCCGACCCAACCCGAGCCGAGCCCAGCGGTGGAAAAGAGGCATAATAGGCTCTTTGCATCTGCGGCGCTGACGTCACATCCGCCTGAGCGGATGCGGCTCGCTAGCTTCCGCTTTGAGGAAGACAGCTAGAA
>JBBPBX010076268.1:0-17154 GCA_038048925.1 Garcialebias charrua | reverse complement strand
ACGGTTCAGATCGAACCAGATGGGTGAAAACCAAGGTCCATCGTTGGGTGGACTTCAAGAGAAATTGAAGGATGAGGACCTATACTCATGTAACTATGCGTGGTCCCAACAGACACCCCCGAGCCTTGGAACTGCACCTCCCGCGCCTCGAACAGAACAGTTCAAGACAGGCAAAGAGTCACGAATGTCCCGGAATAATGGCCCAACACCTCTATGCTCGGAAGAGACAGAGGAAGTAAGTAGTTTGTCAGTAGATTTGAATGTTACTGTGCTTGACCAACCTGATACAATGAGTGGCGTTATCATTGATAATGACACTATCAACATTGACCAACCTGGAGCGATGTGTAGCACTGTCTTTCACAAAGACTCAGAGCACACAAATAACTCAGCGCACACTACTACCAACATTGCCATGGATGTTGACAGCAAACCAATTGCTGACACACAACAACATCCTGAAGGTCATGATGCTGACAGCCAACAAGATGCTGACAGTAAACAAGATTACACAGACAGAGTCACACGTGAACAGAAACGTGGGCCAAGACCTGTGAGGTTTCTGTGTAACTTTATACAAAGGGGGGTGGCTAAGAAAGCTTACCTGCCTATCACACTGGAAGGTGTCCTTGAGCGTGAAGCCCTCCTGGATGGCAGTTCTGATATAACTATTATGTCGGCCAAGCTGTTCGAGGAGCTGAGGACCGCCGCTAACGGTGTTGACAGGCAAATACCCTTTGAGAAATGTGCTATTGAGCTACAGGGTCTCGCAGAGACGAGAACAACCCTAACAGCTATGGCTATGGTTCACATGCAGATTGGCGAAATGACACTACGCCACCCGGTGTACGTGTCTAAACTTGACTCATTCCCATTTTTGGTTGGCCAAGATTTTATAAACCGCTTCAACGCGATTATAGATTATGGTCGACGGAAAATGTGGAGCACAGTGAGAAAACCCCTGCCAATAAAAGTGCTTCCTAGTTGCGATACAGACTGCCTAACCGCAGGTACCGCAGAGGACACAAGGGACTGCTCATCCGAGGACGAGAGCCCGGTAAGTGAACCTTCAACTACAGGTGAGACAGAAGAGACCCAAAAGTTGGACCAAACTCCGGCCCAACAAGAGAACCTCCTCTGTGAGCTGACACATTCAGCACTCCCTGACCACTGCCTACCACAGGTAGTGAAAGGTGTTGAGATCCAAGGATCCCACACCGAAGACGCTGTACTGTCCTCTGAGACAGGTAATTCGGCAATCAAGCAAGCTTTCAATGAAACCTTGGTTCAAGGGCATCTGAGTCCAGAAAATGACAGTCAGCCAAACGCTGACAGTCACTTGGACATCATTGTTGCAGATTACGAGGACCCCTCATCAGACAAAATGGGGGCAAACTCACATTACCTACCACAGGTAGAGAAAGGTGTGGAGATCCAAGGACCCCACACCGAGGTTGCTGTACTGTCCCCTGGGACAGGTAAATCGGCTATCAGCCAAGCTTTCGATGAAACCTTGGTTCAGGGACATTTGTGTCTAGAACTAATCAGAAATGACATAGTTTTTACAGACTCAAAGAGCCCCTCTTCAGTCAAGAAGTGGGAAGACACACACAACGACAGTGACCCGTCGCAGTCTATATTATAATATAATTATATTACATCTTAATTTTATCACTTGTTTTTATTTTGATCTTTGATTTTTTTTAGCACTTTGAGTTTTTGGTAAATGAAAATTGCGTAATAAATTCAATTCATTATTATTATTATTTATTTGTTATTTATTTATTGTATAGATAGATTTTTTTAATCTCTCATAGAAAGAACGTAAAACACAGAGAAGACAGAAAATAAGTCTACAAAAAAGAATATCCTGTATAATAGCTCACGGCTCCAGCTGTGGAGAATGGATGGATGGATATGGCACCATGCTGCCCACGTGAACTGAAGCTGTTTTTACCATTAAAGTGCATTTATTAAAGAACATTGAAATGTAGAAACACTTTAGCTATAATGTGGAGCACAGAACAAATTGTTTTTAAGTGGTAATCTTGTTAAATTTCTAAGAACTGCAACAGTGAGTCCTCATGCGCGCTCGCTTCACTCAGCTGGTGCAGGTGGAGGAAAACTTGAGAGTTAGCAGCTCCGGCTATGAGGGATGAATGGACAGATGGATTGCACTGCACCGCCCAGGAAAAATGAAGCAGTTATACAGTTCAGATTGAAACACATTTAAAAAAATCCATCCATCCATCCATCCATTTTCGTCCGCTTATCCGAGGTCGGGTCGCGGGGGTAGCAGCCTAAGTAGGGAGGCCCAGACTTCCCTCTCCCCAGCCACATGGAGCAGCTCCTCTGGGGGAATCCCAAGGCGTTCCCAGGCCAGCCGAGAAACATAGTCCCTCCAGCGTGTCCTGGGTCTTCCTCTGGGTCTCCTCCCGGTGGGACATGCCCGGAACACCTCACCAGGGAGGCGTCCAGGAGGCATCCTAACCAGATGCCCGAGCCACCTCAACTGGCTCCTCTCGATGTGGAGAAGCAGCGGCTCTACTCCGAGTCCCTCCCGGATGACTGAGCTTCTCACCCTATCTCTAAGGGAGAGTCCAGACACCCTGCGGAGAAAACTCATTTCAGCCGCTTGTATCCGAGATCTCGTTCTTTCGGTCACAACCCAAAGCTCATGACCATAGATGAGGGTGGGAACGTAGATCGATCGGTAAATTGAGAGCTTTGCCTTTCGACTCAGCTCTCTCTTCACCACGACAGACCGGTACAGAGCCCGCTTCACTGCGGATGCTGCACCTATCCGCCTATCGATCTCACGCTCCAGTTTTCCCTCATTCGTGAACAAGACCCCGAGATACTTAAACTCCTCCACTTGGGGCAGGACCTCATCCCCGACCCGGAGAGGGCATGCTACCCTTTTCCGGCTCAAGACCATGGCCTCGGATTTGGAGGAACTGATCCTCATCCCGGCCGCATCACACTCGGCTGCAAACCGCTCCAGCGAAAGCTGTAGATCACGATCTGATGAAGCCAACAGGACCACATCATCTGCAAAAAACAGAGAAGCGATTCTAAGGCCACCAAAACGGATCCTCTCAACACCTTGGCTGCGCCTAGAAATTCTGTCCATAAAAGTTATGAACAGAATCGGTGACAAAGGGCAACCTTGGCGGAGTCCAACTCTCACTGGAAACGAGCCTGCACGAAAACAGTGAAAACCACACTGCTCCTCCTGAATCCGAGGTTCGACTATCCGACGGACCCTCCTCTCCAGAACCTCTGAATAGACCTTACCAGGGAGGCTTAAGAGTGTGATCCCCCTATAGTTGGAACACACCCTACGGTCCCCCTTTTTGAATAGGGGAACCACCACCCCAGTCTGCCAATCCAAGGGAACTGCCCCCGATGTCCACGCGATATTGCAGAGTCGCGTAAGCCAACACAACCCCACAACATCCAGAGCCCTAAGGAACTCAGGGCGAATCTCATCCACCCCTGGAGCCCTGCCACCGCGGAGCTTTTTAACCACCTCGGTGACCTCAGCTCCAGAGATTGGAGAGCCCGACCCAAAGTCCCCAGGCTCCGCTTCCTCAGTGGAAGACGTGCCAGTAGGATTGAGGAGGTCTTCGAAGTATTCCGCCCACCGACTCACAACATCCCGAGTTGAGGTCAACAGCACGCCATCCCCACCATAAATGGTGTTGGTCGCGTACCGCTTTCCCCCCCTGAGACGCCGGATGGTGGACCAGAATCGCCTCGAAGCCGTACGGAAGTCATTCTCCATGGCCTCTCCGAACTCCTCCCACGCCCGAGTTTTTGCCTCAGCAACCACCCGAGCCGCATGCCGCTTGGACTGTCGGTACCTATCTGCTGCTTCCGGGGTCCCACAGGCCAAAAAGGCCCAATAGGACTCCTTCTTCAGCCTGACAGCATCCCTCACCGCCGGTGTCCACCACCGGGTTCGAGGGTTGCCACCACGACAGGCACCAACAACCTTGCGGCCACAACTCTGATAAGCTGCCTCGACAATAGAGCTTTGGAGCGTGACGTCACGGTCCGCGGCGCAAAGCATGATGGTCCACGGCGCACAGCATTGTGGGATTGAAATCGCCATTTTAAAAGCCCTCTAAAAGAAGCTCTGTCTCTCGTTTTTTTTGTTAGAATCTAAGAAGGTTGTAACAGTTTTGCAATGGTCTAAACATGCTGTGTTATTGGATGTAATGTCCGGTCTGAAAGTAGATAGAAAACGGACTTTCAGTTTCTGTTTCCTGCTGGAAGCAGCACGAGGGAGCTCATGTGTCGGACCTAACAAACAGGAGATGAATGTCCTGAAATCAGCGATGACACGTCCTGATATAACTTTCTCCATGTCCCAAAATAACGGCTAGTTTGTTCCAGACATCCTGGTGAGTGTATAAATTCGTTTTGTTGGAGTTGTGCCATAAATTTTGCCACGATTTTGTCCCGGTGTTTAGTTCATAGAAGTGGGTCAGCCTAGTTTAGGTTGGGTTTATATTTTTTATATAACGTAGTCTGATTTTAGACAGAGTGGACAGCTGTGTTATTGTGAAATAAACTGTTTAAAGTTTGTAGTGTTGTCACTGTTACTGTATTAATACTGATCTGTGTTCTGATCTATCCTTGTCAAGGCAAAACTTCATATGAAATGAATGAAAACTCCAGAAGAGCTCAGTGAAGCTGCAGATGGAGAAGCAGGACCAGCAACTACAAATACTGTACACCGTCCATGTTGCTCAGGTAGTACCACATAAAACAATTTCTTCATGCACAAACAGAAAGGTAGTAGTCATCTGTTACAGAACAGGTCAGAGCTGAATAAAAACCAGCTGGAAAAAGTAAATTTAAAGTATTAAATAGGACTTCCTTGTTTTGTCATCATTGTTTAATGTGTCACACAAAACTCTAATACCTGTGTCTTTTTCTCTTCAAGGGATGGAGGTGACAAGCTCATAACAGAAGGATGTTGTTATCTGACAGAGGCTTTGATATTACTGTAGACTGTGTGAGAGTCAAGGTTCTTGTCATTCACATCACATGTTGTACGTGAGGTGGAACGAAGCTGTGTACACAGGGTCCCTCTCAACGTTTCATCAAAATCTTTCCAGATATTTAGCTAACAAACAGCGTTGAGTCCATTAGTTAACGGCAACGTTCAGAGCAGACGTGTGGAACAAGGCGCAGCCCTCAGAGCATGCGTTAAGGACAACTCTCAGCTCACCTGCAGCCCTCAGAGCATGCGTTAAGGACAACTCTCAGCTCACCTGCAGCCCTCAGAGCATGCGTTAAGGACAACTCTCAGCTCACCTGCAGCCCTCAGAGCATGCGTTAAGGACAACTCTCAGCTCACCTGCAGCCTGTGTGAGAGTCAAGGTTCTTTATTGTCATTCACATCACATGTTGTACGTGAGGTGGAATGAAACTGTGTACACAGGGTCCCAGTTACAGCCAACAAAAGTACAGTATAAATGAATGATGTGCTGAAGTTAAAATCCCATCATTCACTAAAGGGAGATTTCCACTTGATACTAATGATTTTTGAAAACACATGAGCACACCTTAGAATTCATGTGGAAAGTATCACTGGTTGCATGAGAAACAAATATAAAATGTTACATAGAACTACACCAGTTAACTATACTGGTGCTTACATGTGAAAGTGAAGAGGAGACACTTCTTCAGATTGTGTATGTGCTGTATGTAAAATGTAGACTGGAGAAAAAAAATTATATTTGCTGGACTCGTTGTTTTGAAATATTTTTACAGTTGAATAATAAGTGGTTGTTTTTTCTCATTTAATAAAAATTAATATGGTAAACATTTATGAAATATTTACTTCAGCACTAACATGTAAACATGATGAAATTGATCACATTTGTAGTAAACATTTGATGTATTAACAAATTTCATTAACAGGGATTAACCTGTCCAAATAAAAGTTGAATGAATGAATTTCAGGTAAGAAATAAACATAAAATGAAACATCCATTTTGAAGTAAACATTTGATGTAATTAAACATTTCTAGTAACAATGTGATGAACATTGTGTAAGTTAATACATTTTATAGAAAATGATTTACATAATTATGTATCCCTTGAAGCTGGAGAACAAACTGAGAAATATCTTTAGGAAGCTTCATGCTTTCTGCAGACGTCCAGCTATGGCTGTGTGGTCCACACAAGGTCACAGTGGTTTGATTGTGCACCTGTGCAGTGTGGACGATGCTTCTTCAGGTGAACTTCATCTCCTGCCTCCACAGCCGCTGGATGCAGCATGTCTCATATTTGTAAGGGAACTTTCTCCAGGCAGCAGCGATCACACAGAGTCCATCAGGAGATGCTCCATGTTCAGGAGTTGGATTTTGTACTGCTAGCTGCATTTTTAATGCATCACCCTCATGACTCAGAGAGCAGAACCTGTGAACACACAATTAAAATGGTGAATGAAAAGACAGAAACATTTGTCTATAATATATATGCATCTTAATACTTATTATATATAAAGTAATCTAATCAAGATTTGTCTACATGTCATTAGACAAGCTCAAGTCATTAAAAATAAGGCAATTTTCTACTTGGAGCTTTGTAAATCAGTTAAAATCCTATAAAAAAATTAAGTGTTCACAAGTTTTAATACTAATAGCATACAGAAGGTTGATTGATTCTGAAAGACATGTATATTAATAATTTATGTAAAATTAATGAGCCAACAACGTACCTTCAATGTATTTACAATCTGGGGGCTTTAAAAATGTCCAAATCATCTACCCAGCTGTTCATAGATTGGACCAGCTCTCCCAGTGAATTGGAATTATAAAAATTATTTGTGGTGTAAACACTGACACAGACCTGCTAAAATGACTGGGAATGTCAGTGGAGGCAAGTATTACTCCGGGTCTCTGCTCCATTTATTTATTTATTTCAAACGGGCAACATTTCCAATTATACCGATTTTTTTCATGTAGTTTTTTTTTCTCACCTGGGAGAAGCTTATTAGGATACAGTCCACTTTATTTTGCCTGCTTTTCAGAATCGTGACGGAAGATACAGCGTGAAAACAATGGAAAATCTCCTGAATTTCTTTTATTTTTTATGAGGGCAACAAAGATGGCGGTCGAGACGGGAACGCCCCGACACGCCCCCGACACGCCCCCACACAGTGACGTCTGCTCCAAAGCTCTATAGAGGCGCGGAACATGGCCCACTCGGGCTCAATGTCCCCCGCCTCCCTCGGAACGTGTTCAAAGCTCTCCCGGAGGTGGGAGTTAAAGCTCCGTCTTACGGGAGACTCTGCCAGACGTTCCCAGCAGACCCTCACAATACGTTTGGGTCTGCCAGGTCTGACCGGCATCCTCCCCCACCATCGGAGCCAACTCACCACCAGGTAGTGGTCAGTTGACAGCTCCGCCCCTCTCTTCACCCGAGTGTCCAGGACATGCGGCCGCAGATCAGATGAGACGACAACAAAGTCGATCATCGAACTGCGACCTAGGGTGTCCTGGTGCCAAGAGCACATATGTACACCCTTATGCCTGAACATGGTGTTCGTTATGGACAATCCATGACGAGCACAGAAGTCCAACAACAAAACACCACTCGGGTTCAGATCAGGGGGGCCGTTCCTCCCAACCACACCCCTCCAGGTCTCACTGTCATTGCCCACGTGAGCGTTGAAGTCCCCCAGCAGAACAAGGGAGTCCCCAGGAGGCGCACTCTCCAATACCCCCTCCAAGGACTCCAAAAAGGGTGGGTAATCTGCGCTGCCGTTTGGCGCATAGGCACAAACAACGGTCAGAGCCCGTCCCCCCACACGTAGGCGAAGGGAGGCTACCCTCTCGTTCACGTGTTTAGGTGAAGATATAGAACAAATGTTAGAATTGATAAAGACAGAATTTGTCAAGATACAAACTTGGTTTAAAACAAATAAATTATCATTAAATCTAGAAAAAACTAATTACATGATATTCAGTAATAAAAAGAAAACTGTTGATGTTCCACTCAAAATTGAGGATGTTGAGATTTGTAGAGTGAGTGAGGTGAAGTTTTTGGGTGTTATCATTGATGACAAACTGACATGGAAACAACACATAAATTCTGTAAGAATAAAAATAGCTAAATCGATAGCAGTACTGTACAAAGTCAGAGACCTATTGAATGATAAAGCTCTGTATTTGTTGTATAACACAATCATTGTTCCACACTTAATCTATTGTATTGATGTTTGGGTGAAAGCGTGTAAAACAATCACAAAACCTATTTTTGTATTACAGAAAAGAGCTGTAAGAATTATCACTAGAAAACATTACTGTCATCCATCAAGTACATTATTTTATCAACTGAAGTTATTGAAGTTCCATGATTTGGTAGACTATAATATTTTATCAGTTATGTATAGAGCTCAAAATAATGCATTACCTTTAAATATCCAAATGCACTTTGTTAAAAGACAAAGTTGTTATAATCTTAAGGGAACAGAGTTGTTTGTAAAACCACAATTCAGAACCAGTTTGAAGGGACGTTCTACCTCAATCCAGGGAATTAGATTATGGAATGGCTTGGAGAATGTAGTTAAAAATGCCAAGTCAATGTTTACATTTAAAAAAATGATCAAAACAAATGTGTTAAAAAATATATATGAAATAATGTAATGTGCATTGTATTAGTTAGATAATTAGAAAGAGTTAGTCATTTTGTACTGTTGGTTGAAGATTATCATTGTTTAATCTGATTGTTGAAAAGTTGGTTGAAGATTATTATTGTTTACATGGTTGATTATTGTTGTTTAATCTGATTGTTGGAAGTAAGGGGCAGATATAATAAGATTTATTCTTCTTTCTGCTACCTTTCATTTTTTTTACATTTTGTACACTATCATTATGAGATTGTCTTGTATTGTTTTTTTGTAAAAAAATTATCAAATTTAATAAACATAAACATAAACCTAAACATAAAATGGCTCAACACTATTAATGTATTACATGATACAATACATACATATTTCTAAAAACCACTGACCGTATTTACTTTTTCTTAAGTAAAGATATAATTATGGTACTTCTAATTTTACTATAGTACATTTTTGTATGCTTTCTTGTACTTTTACTTAAGTACAGTGTTCGAGTACTTTCTCGACCACTGGTAGCCAGTGCTCATATCCAACAATCACAACCCTCAGTCACAATCACAAAAAATAACACCTAAACGAAGAACATATCATTTTCTGGATGAGTTTTGGTCGCAAATTGGACACAATACAACATCAGACGTTAAGGATTTGTACAGGAGCTTTTAAAACCACACCTACAACAGCACTAGAAGTGGAAATGGGAGAATTGCCACTGGAACTAAGAAGAACACAACTAATAAATTACTGGATTAACTTGCAAAGATTTGGACACACAGGAATTAATTATTCATTATTTCAAATAAAGAAACACAGTACAGGCGAATGTGAGCACTGTGGACAAGATGAAACATTGCAACATGTTCTACAGGAATGTCAAAAATATGATCAAGAACGTAAATATATGTGATGAAAGAATTTGAAAAGATAAAAGAACAGTTTAACATAATAGCTGCACTTCAACATGACTTAGAGAGCAAACATAACCAAATTATAATTAGATATTTTAAGAGGACAAAGTTGATTAATAGAATTTGAAATACATATAGTTTAAACGGGCGTACACATAGAATTATCCCATGAAGAACCACACTCCATACCAGTGGTGGCGGTAATGCACACCTAACGTTTTTTGCCAACCGTCATTAAACCCCATGAAGAAGAAGAAGAAGAAGAAGAAGAAGAAGAAGAAAACAACGTGTGTGTATCGTCTTTTTGTGTAACAGGTACATTTTGTATGTTGCTGCTTGTAGATGGTTAACTTTAAGTGTTTAGGTTGTCATATGCTAGTTGAGAATTACCAGCGAGTTTCCCATCACGTTTCACGGTTCGATATTTGAAAACAGTTCTGTCAAATTCCTTCACAAGCAGGATAAACTAGACGTATTCCTCTTTTGGTATCGAAACCTTTGAGGTTCCATATGGTAGTGAACTACTAGCGTATTTTTTGACTGCGTAAACGTGTCATTGAGAGCTGAATCGTACGAGGACGCTGATGCCATTTTCAAAGCGGCGTATCTGTCGATCATAAACACCGTTTTACAGAGTTTAAAGTTAATCCACGTCATTCACACACTAATATATTTTGAAAAGAGACACCAAAGACAACAAAAAGTGACACTGTATTTTATTTCAACCTAAAATACACAGTCCCTTTTGTTGTTTTATTAAGACAAACAATTCATTAAAAATAATATGGTGGGGTCTCAAACTCTAGGCCTCGATATTATCCAAAGTCCTGCTAATTTACTTTAGCTGTTTGGCATCTTTTATTCGACATTTTTTTAGGCAGGTTAATCCCATTGAGCTTGGAAGACTCATTTTCAATGGAGACTGTAAACTATCACCGTTCTCTCTATCACACACCTGCAGATAACATAGAGTTACCAATCAGCCTAACATGCATGTTTTTGTACTGTGGGAGGAAACTAGAGTACCCGGAGAAAACCCACGCATGCATGGAGAGAACATGAAAACTAGACCCAGAGGGGCCCCCGGACCGGGATTTGAACCGGGGACCTGCACACTGAGAGGCAACAGCAGTTCCAGCTGTGCCACCATTAGGGTTGGGCATCGTTTGAATTTGAGCGATTCCGGTTCCGATTCCGATTCTTCATTTCGATTCCGATTCTTTTCGATTCTCGATTCCGATTCTTTTTGTAGGCGGGGTTAAAAAAGACGGGGTTAAAAAAAGACATGTCAATTCAGTTCAGTTTATTTATAATGTATAGCTCCAAGTCACAACAGAAGTCGTCTCAGGGCACTGAACAGAAACAATCAAATATAAAAATAATAAGTTAACAGAAACTTTAATATAAAAATAATGGTAACACAATTTATCTGAGGAGACTACTTTGAGTTTAACTCCCATGTTATAAAAAAGCTACAGTAGTTAGCCAGAGTTATTTCAGGATGAAATAATTTGAACTTCTGTTTGAATTTAATGCTATGAACTTTTTCCTTTTTGTTACATTTACTATGAATTTCTCACAGGGCAGATTAGAGCCAACATGGAGGACTCACCAACATATATTATTATTATACATATAATATTGTCCAGTGTCTGATGCTGCAGTCATGTTACTGAGCTCCCACTGATGGGCTAACCTGGTTCCACCACCAGCAGCAGGATCCTCAGACAGAACGGCTGGTGGGATGTCCTGGTATCTGCAGCCCTCTCTCCATTTGTTTCTTCATGGACATGGAGCTGTGACATTATGTTGTGCCTCTTCCTCAGCAAAAAGCTCCTCCAGTGGAGACTTTCTGGACAGACTGCAGGAAGTTCCTAAACAAACAACAGGTTTATCAGTATTATCAGTAAAAAGAGATTATTAAATCATTTTTAAGACTGAGAATGTATACAATTATTAGCTCTGTTGTTATTGCCTACTAACCTATTCAATAATTCTTCAAACTGTGACATTCACTCATAATGGAATGAAAGAGAACATAAACAGAAATTATAATACTGAAAACTAGAGACATTAAGACATTTTAAAAGACACAGATAACTTTAAATGGATTAAGAATGTTAATAAGTGTTGGATTTGAGTGCAATGTAAGTGCAATCCATGGCAGGAGTTGAATCCACATCTGAAAAGGGATGCAAGCTTTTCACAACATATTCTGTAACTGTTTTGTGGCATTCTTCATTCAGTTACACTGACGTTTTTACCTTGGACAGTCACTGGTGAACACTGAAGCCATTTCAGGTCGTTTGTCTAAGAAAAAAAAACGAGCTAACGTTAGCATCGTGTTTGTATTTGAGCTGACTTACCGCTTTAAGCGGAGTATAACTTGTTAGCTGCCTTAATGTTGGTATGAGACGTAGTTTATTTATTTACCTGATGGAGCCGAGAGGTAGCGATTAGCGAAAAGTCCGGCGGAGCGTTTTGCAGACGGACCACTCTGCACTTCCGGTCGGATACGAAGCGAAAATAATCCGGTGGAGCGCGTCAAAGACGGGACACTATTTTACTTCTCCACCCTCCTTTGCATGATAGAAAATTATTGCAAGTGCTGCACTGACCTGACTGCTCATTTTTTATTAATTAGTACGCTTTCGATAACAGATGCACACTTCCGGTGGATTCTTCTTCGTTGGTTTTCGGCGGCGCTACTTCCGGTCGGCTAACTAGCATCGAAAATAGGAATCGCAAATTAATATTTTGAACGATTCCGGGAAAAACGGACAGTTAGTCCCGGTTCCGAACGATTCTCGATTCTCGATGCCCAACCCTAGCCACCATGCTGCAAGACCTTGTAGGTCATGTACTAAAATTTATCTTAAAAGGGGATTTTAAAAGAATTGTAGTTTGGTTTAAAGGAATATGTCCACTTGTGATTTACTGAATGTAAGGACAATTTATAGAAGTAACTATGTGATACCCGAGGTATTTGATATCAAGCATGTACACTCCAACAAAGAATAAACATTCCTGTTACAGTATATGCTAATGGAAGTTGTCTCTTTTTCTTTTTCACAGTGTCGCGTTGAGAGAACAGTCACATTCATCCTAAAACCATCCAAAGTTGCAAAGTCCCTCGACCCACCCCCAATTTTTTACCTTGGAATTGACAATGGAAACGCATAATGTAAGGCCCTTATTTTTATATTTGTCAGTTGCCTTTGAATTTTTTTTTTGTGTAATGGCTTTCTGGCTGGGCCATATCATATCATTCACAATAACACCAGTAAAATACATAATGTATATCCCTGGGAAAATTAGGTCTGAACTGAAGCCTGTTTCAGTACGGTACATTGGATTGTGTTTTTGAGTAAACACAAGGCTGAGCCTAATCTAAAAAAAAGCTAAGTCTGTTCCTCTGGACATTCAAAAAAACAAAACCAAACAAAGCAACAAAAAAAAACTTTTCAGCTCAGTCTTATTTATAAGACTGGGCTGAATACAGCACCTCAGACTGAGGAAGTCTTTCGGACGAAAGACGAAACGTTTCTACAATTTTATTTATTTATTTGCTTTGTTTTGTTTTGTTTTTTTGAATGTCCAGAAGAACAGACTTAGCTTTTTTTTAGATTTTTCTACCTGGATTATTGAGCATGCATCAGGGTACAAGGGCTGAGCAATATCAAAATCCATCCATCCATCCATCAGCACGCAGGCAGGTAAAACACAGGTAGGCTATACATGATTACGCCCACAGACATGTTGTTGGGTGAAGTAGTGCAGCGCGTTGTGGTGTCTCAGCTATCAAATACCTCTCAAGTCAAAGTAGTTGCTCCATTTTAGAAAGATTGATACCAGTAGTGCGTGTTGCAGTATTTGCAAAAAACACATTGCTAAGGCTGGCAACACAACTAATTCAATGAAGCATCTTATAATTTACAAACAGAAAGTTGCTCAGTTTTTGACTAAGCACAGGTGGAACTGCCTCTTCATGATGATACAGCAATTTATGTTGCAGTTTCCTGCCATCCAGATGGAGTTCATGGACCCTCTGTTAAAAAACAATGGAGAAGGACAAGTATTTATGGACATAGATATTAACTTTTTTCTTTATCAATGTGTATTCAATAAAGTTATAGATTTTATTGGTAAAAGATGTTTGGCTTCTTCGGGTGTGGGGTTTAAACTATCAACCAAATTACAGGCAAATCTTTTGCCTCTAAATAACATACCCCCAACCCTCCGTTTCCCCCCACCGTGTGTAAACAGGGCCTCAGACACACAGGAGACGAAGGACACAAAGGCCAGGTATGCAAACGAGAGAATCTCACTTACACAAACAGCGTAGCTTCCTTCATTTACCCTGATGCATGCTCAATAATCCAGGTAGAAAATTCCTAAAAAGCTAAACTAAGCTGGAGGTATTTCAGCTGGGATCACCAGCAGTGTGTCTGAGACCAACTAAGTCTACCTTATAATACTATATATACTATGTCTACCTTATAATGTTTTGCTAGTTTGATACTTTGTTTAAAAAAAAAAAAAAATTTTTTTTCTATCTTTTTGTTTTCTATTGTTTATTGTTTGTTTGTATCGTTTGTTTGTTTATTGTTTATTGTTTAAGGAAATTCTACCATTGCTGTTCATTGTTCTTTAGTTTTAGCAGGTCGCTTTCGTAAATGAGCCCATGAGGTTCAAAAGATTTACCTGACTAAATAAAGGTTGAATGAAAGTCCATAAACAAACCCCCCAGAGAGACTTTCTGACAATAGCTATTTTTACACGGGCAAAATTCTGTGACCGGATTGAAATGTGTTCTGATTGCATAATTACACAGTACCGTATACATGGGCACAATCTGTTCATGACGAGTGTTTACCGTATTTTCCGGTGTATAGGTCGCACCTTTTTATGTTTTTTTCACCTATACTCAGGTGCAACCTATATATGGCTTGATATCACTTTCGGGGAAACAAATTTTTAAATCCAGCACATTTCACAATTACGTTCATTTATTAAGGAAAAGTTCAGCTCAGACATATATTTGCTATAATTTTTATCAAACAAATAATTGTTTTTAAGTGTTAATCTTCTTAAAAGCCTTGCTGTGCGCTCCTGTGGCAGACATTTGCAGCAGAGCTAAATGTAGGTGCGACCTATACACCAGTGCGACCTATCTAGGGATTTTTCCAATCTATTGGTGATTATTGGACAATGCGACCTATACACCAGTGCGACCTATCTAGGGATTTTTCCAATCTATTGGTGATTATTGGACAATGCGACCTATACACAGGTGCGACCTATACACCAGAAAATACTGTACATGCAGCAGGCTTTTATTCGGACCAGAAGTTCTGACATGCGCAGAGTGGTACACTCCCCTTTAAAAAAAAACGAAGAGGAAGTTACGTTCATGAAAACCACAGAAGAAGAAGTCACTTCGGGGACGAAAGTAAACAGACGCATCAAAAATGGACCCGCGCCGGATTGTGGCGGCCTGGTTCATTCTTTGTTAAGTTAGATTCCATAATTTCATCATACAGTATCTGTGACAATCTCTGGTGCAGAGTGAGCTGAGTCGAAAGGCAAAGCTCTCAATTTACCGATCGATCTACGTTCCCACCCTCATCTATGGTCATGAGCTTTGGGTTGTGACCGAAAGAACAAGATCTCGGATACAAGCGGCTGAAATGAGTTTTCTCCGCAGGGTGTCTGGACTCTCCCTTAGAGATAGGGTGAGAAGCTCAGTCATCCGGGAGGGACTCGGAGTAGAGCCGCTGCTTCTCCACATCGAGAGGAGCCAGTTGAGGTGGCTCGGGCATCTGGTTAGGATGCCTCCTGGACGCCTCCCTGGTGAGGTGTTCCGGGCATGTCCCACCGGGAGGAGACCCAGAGGAAGACCCAGGACACGCTGGAGGGACTATGTTTCTCGGCTGGCCTGGGAACGCCTTGGGATTCCCCCGGAGGAGCTGCTCCATGTGGCTGGGGAGAGGGAAGTCTGGGCCTCCCTACTTAGGCTGCTACCCCCGCGACCCGAACCGGGATAAGTGGAAGAAAATGGATGGATGGATGGATGGTATCTGTGACATGGAAAATGTCCAGGCTTAAATAAGACATCTCCAAAAAACTATGGCCGAAGGCGGTCTTGCCCTTCCAGATTTCCACTTTTATTATTACTGTCTAGCATTCTACTCATTCTATTACAACAGGCCTGACTGCCCTGAATGTGTAGCGATCGAGTTACATAGATATTATTGGTAAAAGATTTTTGGCTTCTTCTGGTGTTGGTTTGAAACTATCAACCAAATTACAGGCTAATGTTTTGCCTCAAATTTACATACCCCCAACCCTCCGTTTCCCCCCACCGTGTCTATGTAAACAGGGCCTCAGACACACAGGAGACGAAGGACACAAAGGCCAATTATGGAAACGAGAGAATCTCATTTACACAAACAGAGTTCCTTCCTTCATTTACCCTGATGCTTTTAGCTGGGACCACCAGCAGTTCAGTTCACCAGGAGAGTTCTTTGAAAAAGATTCATGTATTTGTGTTCACATGCAGTTAACATTTGTATACATATACTTTCACAATTTCAATCTATGCATTTGATTTAGGACAACTTTCCAGACTGGCACGGCTGGGCTGTGTTGTGAGAAGAACATACTCTGTACGTGGGCCACTCTCGCTTGTGCATGTGGATACGAATCACAAACTAATAAGGTAGTATTTTAAATGTATTTATGGTAGATTGATGTTTTTGTAATTTGATTCAGCAATAGGCGTGTTTCCATCAAGGTTTCTAGGTGCGCATTATGAAGCATCGCATCAGAAAAGCTAAATGGAAACGGCATAATTCGAGTTAACTTCCTCTAAGTCGCTCTAAAGTTTATACGCTCGCTTGAGGTAGTTTTTGGGGAGTCGATTCAGAGCTGAGTCGGCTAAACGACAGATGGAAACAGATTAGCCGACTCAGTTCTGCCGCAGCGAACATTCACGTCACGTGACTGATCAGCTGTTTCCGCTCCGGACAACATGTAACATCGCTAAAACTAGTTGGCATGACAGAATAAATACAACTTGCCCGATAGCAACACATACCTGAAATATTCTCTCCATTTTGCCGAGATGTCTGTTTTCAAACGCTACTTCCTGTTTACTGTGGAAGTGCGTAACGCTGACGTCTGACGTATGGCGCTGACGTGTGACGTAATGACGCTGACGTCTGACGTAGAGACGCTTTGCGTGGCATTGCAGATGCGCTTCAAGCCAGTTTAATGGAAACACTTCTGATCCTCATAATTTTAATTTACATTTTAGCGAAATTTTCTAAAATTCGCTCAAAAATCGAATTTAAATTGGATGGAAACATAGCTAATGTAAGGATCCTCCTAGTGGCACTAGCAGGAATGAGAATGTGAGCCTGTGACACCTGAGCAGCACTTAATGGAAAAGTAGGGATGCACCTATACCAGATTTTTGAAAACCGAGTACAAGTACAAGTACTTACATTAAAGTACTTGCTGATACCAAGTACCGATACAAGTAAACGCACATGGTATCGGACCGATACCCGATATCGGTATCGGTGCATCCCTATG
>JBBPBX010076267.1:0-14851 GCA_038048925.1 Garcialebias charrua | reverse complement strand
ATATATATATACTGTATATGTATATATACAGCAAACCCCCTACTTACGACTCCATCGACCTACGAACAACGGGACCTACGAACGTATCATATTTAATAAAAATATGAAATTCCTGTATTAAAAAAAAAGATGTTTACCTGTTTACTCTTCTGTAAACAAACTTTGATGAGTCGTTTGAACATTTTTCATCTTAACTTTTATTTAATTCAAGACCTGACAGTTCCCGCTTTAGATGGAAAATCAAAAATATGTTTTTCAACCAGATGATCCAACAAACCTATAAAAACAAACACATGTTGTTTAAAAACAGTTCTAAAGTAAACAAGAACAAACGTTTGACTTTAAATATAAATATGAACAAAAACATTAAACAACATAAAACAACTTTTAATAAAAAAATAGATATCAACATTAAACAAAAACAACACAAATAAAATATTATATGAATCAAAATAAATATTTACATTTTAATAAAAATGAAAATGTTCATCAAAGTCCAACTTTTTCTTTTTTCCCTTTATTTAATAAGAATTATAACATTCATAATTTGTTCCTGGGGGTTCTGGTTCAGATAGCAGCGTAAACACAAACAAACAAACAAACAAACAAACAAACTTAAAATGAATATAAATGAAACAGAAAATGTTTCAGTGCAGGAAAATCAAATAAAAATGTTAAAATGATGCAGTAAGAAATGAAACGGGTTTTTATCTTTTATAAAAATTAAATCCAACATATTTTATCTTCTAATAAATAAATAAAGAATTGTCGGGTCAGCACCGGGGAGGGGCTGGAGGAGGAGGAGGAGGAGGAGGAAGAGTAGGGAGGAGGGGGAGGATGGAGCCGACAGAACCCCTGAGCTGCAGCCGATGAGGCAGCAGCAGCTGAAGAAAGGGATCAGCAGAAACCTGGTTCTGTCCGACTGCAGAACATGGACCCGGCCCGCTCCATCCACCAGGAGATCAGCTCGCTCAAAGGTACTCCTCCAGAACTTCACTGGTCCTGACTCAGCTCGTGGTGCCTTCAGGACCACATCCTGACTCAGCTCGTGGTGCTTTCAGGACCACATCCTGACTCAGCTCGTGGTGCCTTCAGGACCACATCCTGACTCAGCTCGTGGTGCTTTCAGGACCGCCTTTATTTCCCAGAATGCCTCTGTGTGAGTGCTTCCTGCCCAGAACCTGGTTCTGTTCCTCTTCATCAGAGCAGAGCTGAAGGTTCTGGTTCTGCTGCTTAATGATGATGATGATGATGCTGCTGCATGCGGCACGCTGAGGGATGCAGGGGCTGCTGCTGCGTCGCCACGGTAACGCAGAGGAGAGGAGAGCAGGTGGTTCTGCAGAAGAACCAGAACCTCAGAGCTGACAGGAAGTCCGAGCTCTGATCTGCTGCAGGTTCTGACGGGTCAAACGGACCTTAAAGATTTAACAAAGTTTTAAATCCTGTCACAGACCGGACCGGCTGCGGGTCAGAACTTTACTTTGTCCCATTCAGGAGGCGGAGCTGGCGTCTTATTCTAAATTAAATTATTATTATTATCAACTTATTATTTTATATATAAATGTTTCTGTTCAGTTTCTGACACGACTTCTGTTGAGACCTGGAGAAATAAACTGAATTAAATTATTCTGAAAGAACGCTCTTATTTTGTAGGGGTTTGTTTGTTTTTGTTGTTTTTTATGGTAGAAACTGAACATTTCAGTTTTTTATGAAGCATGAGAAAGTTTGTCAGGGATCTGTTAGACACGGTACCTCTCCGTCAGGGATCTGTTAGACCTGGTACCTCTCCGTCAGGGATCTGTTAGACCTGGTACCTCTCCGTCAGGGATCTGTTAGACACAGTATCTCTCCGTCAGGGATCTGTTAGACACTGTACCTCTCCGTCAGGGATCTGTTAGACACAGTATCTCTCCGTCAGGGTTCTGTTAGACCCGGTACCTCTCCGCCAGGGATCTGTTAGACCCGGTACCTCTCCGTCATGGATCTGTTAGACCAGGTACCTCTCCGTCTGGGATCTGTTAGACCCAGTACCTCTCTGCTAGGGATCTGTCAGACCTGGTACCTCTCCATCAGGGATCTGTTAGACACGGTACCACTCCGTCAGGGATCTTTTAGACACAGTACCTCTCTGCCAGGGATCTGTTAGACCCGGTACCTCTCCGTCAGGGTTCTATTAGACACGGTACCTCTCCGTCAGGGTTCTGTTAGACCCGGTACCTCTCCGCCAGGGATCTGTTAGACCCGGTACCTCTCCGTCAGGATCTGTTAGACCTGGTACCTCTCCGTCAGGGATCTGTTAGACACGGTACCTCTCCGTCAGGGATCTGTTAGACACGGTACCTCTCCGTCAGGGATCTGTTAGACACGGTACCTCTCCGTCAGGGATCTGTTAGACACGGTACCTCTCCGTCAGGGATCTGTTAGACACGGTACCTCTCCGTCAGGGATCTGTTAGACACGGTACCTCTCCGTCAGGGATCTGTTAGACACGGTACCTCTCCGTCAGGGATCTGTTAGACACGGTACCTCTCCGTCAGGGATCTGTTAGACACGGTACCTCTCCGTCAGGGATCTGTTAGACACGGTACCTCTCCGTCAGGGATCTGTTAGACACGGTACCTCTCCGTCAGGGATCTGTTAGACACGGTACCTCTCCGTCAGGGATCTGTTAGACACGGTACCTCTCCGTCAGGGATCTGTTAGACACGGTACCTCTCCGTCAGGGATCTGTTAGACACGGTACCTCTCCGTCAGGGATCTGTTAGACACGGTACCTCTCCGTCAGGGATCTGTTAGACACGGTACCTCTCCGTCAGGGATCTGTTAGACACGGTACCTCTCCGTCAGGGATCTGTTAGACACGGTACCTCTCCGTCAGGGATCTGTTAGACACGGTACTTCTCCGTCAGGGATCTGTTAGACACGGTACCTCTCCGTCAGGGATCTGTTAGGCCCGGTACCTCTCCGTCAGGGATCTGTTAGACCCAGTACCTCTCCGTCAGGGATCTGTTAGACACTGTACCTCTCCGTCAGGGATCTGTTAGACACAGTATCTCTCCGTCAGGGATCTGTTAGACACTGTATCTCTCCGTCAGGGTTCTGTTAGACCCGGTACCTCTCCGCCAGGGATCTGTTAGGCCCGGTACCTCTCTGTCAGGGATCTGTTAGACCCAGTACCTCTCCGTCAGGGATCTGTTAGACACTGTACCTCTCTGTCAGGGATCTGTTAGACACGGTACCTCTCCGTCAGGGATCTGTTAGACACGGTACCTCTCCGTCAGGGATCTGTTAGACACGGTACCTCTCCGTCAGGGATCTGTTAGACACGGTACCTCTCCGTCAGGGATCTGTTAGACACGGTACCTCTCCGTCAGGGATCTGTTAGACAGTACCTCTCCGTCAGGGATCTGTTAGACACGGTACCTCTCCGTCAGGGATCTGTTAGACACGGTACCTCTCCGTCAGGGTTCTGTTAGACCCGGTACCTCTCCGCCAGGGATCTGTTAGACCCGGTACCTCTCCGTCATGGATCTGTTAGACCCGGTACCTCTCCGTCTGGGATCTGTTAGACCCAGTACCTCTCTGCCAGGGATCTGTTAGACCCGGTACCTCTCCGTTAGGGTTATGTTAGACCCGTCAGGGTTCTTTAAGGCCCAGTACCTCTCCGTCAGGGTTCTGTTAGACCCGGTACCTCTCCTAACTCTGTGTTCTGCCTAGACCCCAAATATCTTAAGCCTCACCAGGATCCTGCAACTGACCCTGACTAAAGGAAACTTCTGACAGTCTGAATGAATGCCTGTTACCCGCCTCAGTCAGCGTTTGACACTAAACCCTCGTACGATCTGTCAGCGCTCAGTGTTGATAGTGACTCTCAGCTACTACCACACCTGAGCTCATCATCACCATGAACATGTTAAAATCTGATGCTTGCTCAATAATCCAGGTAGAAAAATCTAAACTAGTTAATTCACTCAGCCTCTGTGAATAACGAGCGACCATCAGGTGCTAACGATCCACCGTTAGACTGGTGGTCCTCCTTGATCATGTGAGTTCTTTACGTTTGTTGTGATAATAGTTTTATCTCTTGATCTTTATTGCTTTTATATAAAATATTGATTTTATTCCACACTTTTTGTACATCTCTTTAGTGAACAAAGTTTTTTTTAATGTAAATGTTCTTCCAGTTGAGACAGACTGGAAGGATCCTTCAGCGGCGCTGGTCTCTTTCACATTTGACTCTGGGATGCTGTTTGGTGTCCAGTGTTTTAACGTTCAGTGTGTCAAAGGTCACATTCTGATGCATTGTGGGTAATCTAAGACTGAAGAAGAGCTTGGAGTTCAAAATGCAAACCAACCTGTTCTGAATGTTGAGAAGTATTTAAATGATTCAGCTCAGGTACTTTCAGGTCACTTCACACCAGAACTTTTAGACTGGACTCATCATCTGAGTTCTGAGTCGGACCCAAAGCCCCATGAGACGTCCAGAAACCTTCAGCTGACTCTGCTCCTCCTCTTCATCATGTTGAGTTTAAAACCAGACAATTCTCAGATCAGCTGCTTCTGTTCTGGGCTTGAACTGTTGGGGATCCTCCTGACCCGTTTTCCTGTCAGCCTCCTGCTCCCACTTTGATTCAACTTCATCTGATGAGATTTTTCATTTACCTTTATTTATCCAGGTAGTCTCATGTTATTTATCAAGGTTGTCTCATTTTATTTATCCAGGTAGTCTCATTTTATTTATACAGGTAGTCTAGTCTCATTTTATTTATACAGGTAGTCTCATTTTATTCATACAGGTAGTCTCATTTTATTTATACAGGTAATCTCATTTTATTTATACAGGTAGTCTCATTTTATTTATACAGGTGGTCTCATTTTATTTATCCAGGTAGTCTCATTTTATTTATCCAGGTAGTCTCATTTTATTTATCCATGTAGTCTCATTTTATTTATCCAGGTAGTCTCATTTTATTTATACAGGTAGTCTCATTTTATTTATACAGGTAGTCTCATTTTATTTATACAGGTAGTCTCATTTTATTTATACAGGTAGTCTCATTTTATTTATACAGGTAGTCTCATTTTATTTATACAGGTAGTCTCATTTTATTTACAGGTAGTCTCATTTTATTTATCCAGGTAGTCTCATTTTATTTATCCAGGTAGTCTCATTTTATTTATCCAGGTAGTCTCATTTTATTTATCCAGGTAGTCTCATTTTATTTATCCAGGTAGTCTCATTTTATTTATCCAGGTAGTCTCATTTTATTTATCCAGGTAGTCTCATTTTATTTATCCAGGTAGTCTCATTTTATTTATCCAGGTAGTCTCATTTTATTTATCCAGGTAGTCTCATTTTATTTATCCAGGTAGTCTCATTTTATTTATCCAGGTAGTCTCATTTTATTTATCCAGGTAGTCTCATTTTATTTATCCAGGTAGTCTCATTTTATTTATCCAGGTAGTCTCATTTTATTTATCCAGGTAGTCTCATTTTATTTATCCAGGTAGTCTCATTTTATTTATCCAGGTAGTCTCATTTTATTTATCCAGGTAGTCTCATTTTATTTATCCAGGTAGTCTCATTTTATTTATCCAGGTAGTCTCATTTTATTTATCCAGGTAGTCTCATTTTATTTATCCAGGTAGTCTCATTTTATTTATCCAGGTAGTCTCATTTTATTTATCCAGGTAGTCTCATTTTATTTATCCAGGTAGTCTCATTTTATTTATCCAGGTAGTCTCATTTTATTTATCCAGGTAGTCTCATTTTATTTATCCAGGTAGTCTCATTTTATTTATCCAGGTAGTCTCATTTTATTTATCCAGGTAGTCTCATTTTATTTATCCAGGTAGTCTCATTTTATTTATCCAGGTAGTCTCATTTTATTTATACAGGTAGTCTCATTTTATTTATCCAGGTAGTCTCATTTTATTTATCCAGGTAGTCTCATTTTATTTATCCAGGTAGTCTCATTTTATTTATACAGGTAGTCTCATTTTATTTATCCAGGTAGTCTCATTTTATTTATCCAGGTAGTCTCATTTTATTTATCCAGGTAGTCTCATTTTATTTATCCAGGTAGTCTCATTTTATTTATCCAGGTAGTCTCATTTTATTTATCCAGGTAGTCTCATTTTATTTATCCAGGTAGTCTCATTTTATTTATCCAGGTAGTCTCATTTTATTTATCCAGGTAGTCTCATTTTATTTATCCAGGTAGTCTCATTTTATTTATCCAGGTAGTCTCATTTTATTTATCCAGGTAGTCTCATGTTATTTATCCAGGTAGTCTCATGTTATTTATCCAGGTAGTCTCATTTTATTTATCCAGGTAGTCTCATTTTATTTATCCAGGTAGTCTCATTTTATTTATCCAGGTAGTCTCATGTTATTTATCCAGGTAGTCTCATTTTATTTATCCAGGTAGTCTCATTTTATTTATCCAGGTAGTCTCATTTTATTTATCCAGGTAGTCTCATTTTATTTATCCAGGTAGTCTCATGTTATTTATCCAGGTAGTCTCATTTTATTTATCCAGGTAGTCTCATTTTATTTATCCAGGTAGTCTCATGTTATTTATCCAGGTAGTCTCATTTTATTTATCCAGGTAGTCTCATTTTATTTATCCAGGTAGTCTCATTTTATTTATCCAGGTAGTCTCATGTTATTTATCCAGGTAGTCTCATTTTATTTATCCAGGTAGTCTCATTTTATTTATCCAGGTAGTCTCATTTTATTTATCCAGGTAGTCTCATTTTATTTATCCAGGTAGTCTCATGTTATTTATCCAGGTAGTCTCATTTTATTTATCCAGGTAGTCTCATTTTATTTATCCAGGTAGTCTCATTTTATTTATCCAGGTAGTCTCATTTTATTTATCCAGGTAGTCTCATTTTATTTATCCAGGTAGTCTCATTTTATTTATCCAGGTAGTCTCATTTTATTTATCCAGGTAGTCTCATTTTATTTATCCAGGTAGTCTCATTTTATTTATCCAGGTAGTCTCATTTTATTTATCCAGGTAGTCTCATTTTATTTATCCAGGTAGTCTCATTTTATTTATCCAGGTAGTCTCATTTTATTTATCCAGGTAGTCTCATTTTATTTATCCAGGTAGTCTCATTTTATTTATCCAGGTAGTCTCATTTTATTTATCCAGGTAGTCTCATTTTATTTATCCAGGTAGTCTCATTTTATTTATCCAGGTAGTCTCATTTTATTTATCCAGGTAGTCTCATTTTATTTATCCAGGTAGTCTCATTTTATTTATCCAGGTAGTCTCATTTTATTTATCCAGGTAGTCTCATTTTATTTATCCAGGTAGTCTCATTTTATTTATCCAGGTAGTCTCATTTTATTTATCCAGGTAGTCTCATTTTATTTATCCAGGTAGTCTCATTTTATTTATCCAGGTAGTCTCATTTTATTTATCCAGGTAGTCTCATTTTATTTATCCAGGTAGTCTCATTTTATTTATCCAGGTAGTCTCATTTTTTATCCAGGTAGTCTATTTTATTTATCCAGGTAGTCTCATTTTATTTATCCAGGTAGTCTCATTTTATTTATCCAGGTAGTCTCATTTTATTTATCCAGGTAGTCTCATGTTATTTATCCAGGTAGTCTCATTTTATTTATCCAGGTAGTCTCATTTTATTTATCCAGGTAGTCTCATGTTATTTATCCAGGTAGTCTCATTTTATTTATCCAGGTAGTCTCATTTTATTTATCCAGGTAGTCTCATTTTATTTATCCAGGTAGTCTCATTTTATTTATCCAGGTAGTCTCATTTTATTTATCCAGGTAGTCTCATTTTATTTATCCAGGTAGTCTCATTTTATTTATCCAGGTAGTCTCATTTTATTTATCCAGGTAGTCTCATTTTATTTATCCAGGTAGTCTCATTTTATTTATCCAGGTAGTCTCATTTTATTTATCCAGGTAGTCTCATTTTATTTATCCAGGTAGTCTCATTTTATTTATCCAGGTAGTCTCATTTTATTTATCCAGGTAGTCTCATTTTATTTATCCAGGTAGTCTCATTTTATTTATCCAGGTAGTCTCATTTTATTTATCCAGGTAGTCTCATTTTATTTATCCAGGTAGTCTCATTTTATTTATCCAGGTAGTCTCATTTTATTTATCCAGGTAGTCTCATTTTATTTATCCAGGTAGTCTCATTTTATTTATCCAGGTAGTCTCATTTTATTTATCCAGGTAGTCTCATTTTATTTATCCAGGTAGTCTCATTTTATTTATCCAGGTAGTCTCATTTTATTTATCCAGGTAGTCTCATTTTATTTATCCAGGTAGTCTCATTTTATTTATCCAGGTAGTCTCATTTTATTTATCCAGGTAGTCTCATTTTATTTATACAGGTAGTCTCATTTTATTTATCCAGGTAGTCTCATTTTATTTATGGTAGTCTCATTTTATTTATCCAGGTAGTCTCATTTTATTTATCCAGGTAGTCTCATTTTATTTATCCAGGTAGTCTCATTTTACTTATCCAGGTAGTCTTATTTTACTTATCCAGGTAGTCTCATTTTATTTACCCAGGTAGTTTAATTTTATTTATACAAGTAGTCTCATTTTATTTATCCAGGTAGTCTCATTTTATTTATCCAGGTAGTCTCATTTTATTTATCCAGGTAGTCTCATTTTATTTATCCAGGTAGTCTCATTTTATTTATCCAGGTAGTCTCATTTTATTTATCCAGGTAGTCTCATTTTATTTATCCAGGTAGTCTCATTTTATTTATCCAGGTAGTCTCATTTTATTTATCCAGGTAGTCTCATTTTATTTATCCAGGTAGTCTCATTTTATTTATCCAGGTAGTCTCATTTTATTTATCCAGGTAGTCTCATTTTATTTATCCAGGTAGTCTCATTTTATTTATCCAGGTAGTCTCATTTTATTTATCCAGGTAGTATTTTATTTATCGTAGTCTCATTTTATTTATCCAGGTAGTCTCATGTTATTTATCCAGGTAGTCTCATTTTATTTATCCAGGTAGTCTCATTTTATTTATCCAGGTAGTCTCATTTTATTTATCCAGGTAGTCTCATTTTATTTATCCAGGTAGTCTCATTTTATTTATCCAGGTAGTCTCATGTTATTTATCCAGGTAGTCTCATTTTATTTATCCAGGTAGTCTCATTTTATTTATCCAGGTAGTCTCATTTTATTTATCCAGGTAGTCTCATTTTATTTATCCAGGTAGTCTCATTTTATTTATCCAGGTAGTCTCATTTTATTTATCCAGGTAGTCTCATTTTATTTATCCAGGTAGTCTCATTTTATTTATCCAGGTAGTCTCATTTTATTTATCCAGGTAGTCTCATTTTATTTATCCAGGTAGTCTCATTTTATTTATCCAGGTAGTCTCATTTTATTTATCCAGGTAGTCTCATTTTATTTATCCAGGTAGTCTCATTTTATTTATCC
Source organism: Garcialebias charrua (assembly GCA_038048925.1). Taxonomy (NCBI): domain Eukaryota; kingdom Metazoa; phylum Chordata; class Actinopteri; order Cyprinodontiformes; family Rivulidae; genus Garcialebias; species Garcialebias charrua. The sequence continues at coordinate 5,402 of JBBPBX010076267.1, read as the reverse complement.
AGGTAGTCTCATTTTATTTATCCAGGTAGTCTCATTTTATTTATCCAGGTAGTCTCATTTTATTTATCCAGGTAGTCTCATTTTATTTATCCAGGTAGTCTCATTTTATTTATCCAGGTAGTCTCATTTTATTTATCCAGGTAGTCTCATTTTATTTATCCAGGTAGTCTCATTTTATTTATCCAGGTAGTCTCATTTTATTTATCCAGGTAGTCTCATTTTATTTATCCAGGTAGTCTCATTTTATTTATCCAGGTAGTCTCATTTTATTTATCCAGGTAGTCTCATTTTATTTATCCAGGTAGTCTCATTTTATTTATCCAGGTAGTCTCATTTTATTTATCCAGGTAGTCTCATTTTATTTATCCAGGTAGTCTCATTTTATATCCAGGTAGTTATTTTTATCCAGGTAGTCTCATTTTATTTATCCAGGTAGTCTCATTTTATTTATCCAGGTAGTCTCATTTTATTTATCCAGGTAGTCTCATATTATTTATCCAGGTAGTCTCATTTTATTTATCCAGGTAGTCTCATTTTATTTATCCAGGTAGTCTCATTTTATTTATCCAGGTAGTCTCATTTTATTTATCCAGGTAGTCTTATTTTATTTATCCAGGTAGTCTCATTTTATTTATCCAGGTAGTCTCATTTTATTTATACAGGTAGTCTCATTTTATTTATCCAGGTAGTCTCATTTTATTTATACAGGTAGACTCATTTTATTTATACAGGTAGTCTCATTTTACTTATCCAGGTAGTCTTATTTTACTTATCCAGGTAGTCTCATTTTATTTACCCAGGTAGTTTAATTTTATTTATACAAGTAGTCTCATTTTATTTATCCAGGTAGTCTCATGTTATTTATCCAGGTAGTCTCATTTTATTTATCCAGGTAGTCTCATTTTATTTATCCAGGTAGTCTCATGTTATTTATCCAGGTAGTCTCATTTTATTTATCCAGGTAGTCTCATTTTATTTATCCAGGTAGTCTCATTTTATTTATCCAGGTAGTCTCATTTTATTTATCCAGGTAGTCTCATTTTATTTATCCAGGTAGTCTCATTTTATTTATCCAGGTAGTCTCATTTTATTTATACAGGTAGTCTCATTTTATTTATACAGGTAGTCTCATTTTATTTATACAGGTAGTCTCATTTTATTTATACAGGTAGTCTCATTTTATTTATACAGGTAGTCTCATTTTATTTATACAGGTTAGTCTCATTTTATTTATACAGGTAGTCTCATTTTATTTATACAGGTAGTCTCATTTTATTTATACAGGTAGTCTCATTTTATTTATACAGGTAGTCTCATTTTATTTATCCAGGTAGTCTCATTTTATTTATACAGGTAGTCTCATTTTATTTATCCAGGTAGTCTCATTTTATTTATCCAGGTAGTCTCATTTTATTTATACAGGTAGTCTCATTTTATTTATACAGGTAGTCTCATTTTATTTATACAGGTAGTCTCATTTTATTTATCCAGGTAGTCTCATTTTATTTATACAGGTAGTCTCATTTTATTTATCCAGGTAGTCTCATTTTATTTATCCAGGTAGTCTCATTTTATTTATCCAGGTAGTCTCATTTTATTTATCCAGGTAGTCTCATGTTATTTATCCAGGTAGTCTCATTTTATTTATCAAAGTCAAGTCAAAGTCAAAGTCAACTTTATTGTCAGAACTGCAATATGTACAGGACATACACAGAATTGAAATTTCGTTTCTCTCAGTCCCTCGGTGCAACAGTAACTATTTAAACATTGAAACACTGAAACATATAATAATAGACATAAGCATAAAATAGTAAAACTGTAACACTGTCCTGAGTTTTTGCATAGTGGTATAAGAGTATGAAAATTTACACCAACTCTAAAACTAAAACTAAAACACTAAACATTTAATGAACATAATACTGTCCTGAGTTTTTGCATACTAGTATAAAAAAAGTATAAAAAGTATAACTATAAAATAAACTAAAGGTTCTAGCATTGACATTTGCAAAGTGGCAAAGCAGCATATGAGTTAATGTACACAGTATATGTATGAGGTAGTAGTTGATGTTGTTATAGAGGCAAAAGTGGCATATGCAGTAAGGCACATTGGGCATCCTTAAATAAGGCTGGTCAGAGAATACTGTATATGTATCAGCAGTGGTGTAGATATAAAAGTAGTGGAAATGTAAACAGTAGTAATAAATGTAAGCAGTAGTAATAAATGTAAACAGTATTAATAAATGTAAACATTGAATGTAACCAGTAGTATGTAAACAGAGAATGTAAACAGTATTATGACTATAGGCAGTGATGTAATACAAACATTAGTGCAAATATGAGAAGTAGTGCAAACTGAATGAGCACATGACCGAGAGTTTAGTGAATAACCCGTTTGATGACACAGAGTCCAGTGTTAAAATCTTTGTGTTGTGTGGTAATGTGTGAGAAAGTTTTTAGTGTTAAGGCAGTTCAAATGGGAGGGGAGGCAGAGCAGGCAGAGTGTTTAGCATCCTGACTGCCTGATGAACAGAGCTGTCTCTCAGTCTGCTGGTTCGAGCCTGGAGACTCCTCAGTCTCCTCCCTGATGGCAACAGGCTGAAGCAGCTGTGTAGTGGGTGTGTGGGATCACCTGCCATGCAGAGGGCTTTCCGAGTGAGGCGGTTGCTGTGTAAGTCCTGCAGTGAGGGCAAGGAGGTGCCGACGATGTTATTTATCCAGGTAGTCTCATTTTATTTATACAGGTAGTCTCATTTTATTTATACAGGTAGTCTCATTTTATTTATCCAGGTAGTCTCATTTTATTTATCCAGGTAGTCTCATTTTATTTATACAGGTAGTCTCATTTTATTCATACAGGTAATCTCATTTTATTTATCCAGGTAGTCTCATTTTATTTATCCAGGTAGTCTTATTTTACTTATCCAGGTAGTCTCATTTTATTTACCCAGGTAGTCTCATTTTATTTATCCAGGTAGTCTCATTTTATTTATCCAGGTAGTCTCATGTTATTTATCCAGGTAGTCTCATTTTATTTATCCAGGTAGTCTCATTTTATTTATCCAGGTAGTCTCATTTTATTTATCCAGGTAGTCTCATTTTATTTATCCAGGTAGTCTCATTTTATTTATCCAGGTAGTCTCATTTTATTTATCCAGGTAGTCTCATTTTATTTATCCAGGTAGTCTCATTTTATTTATCCAGGTAGTCTCATTTTATTTATCCAGGTAGTCTCATTTTATTTATACAGGTAGTCTCATTTTATTTATCCAGGTAGTCTCATTTTATTTATACAGGTAATAATAATAATAATAATTCAATTTATAACGCGCTTTTCATTAGTGAACATCTCAAAGCGCTACACACATTGAATGCTCCACACATTCATACACCGGTAGCGGCAGACTACCATAGGTGTTTTCCAGTCCTACCGGTAGTCTCATTGAGTCACGAGAACTCATTTTCTAGAGAGACCTGTTAGGGAGCAGATGGTGGGGGTTAAGGGCCTTGCTCAGGTGCCCAGAGTGGGGCAAATGATGGAGGCAGGTGTGGGTGTTTCACCTTTTCCACCCACATTTTGATGTTGACTGTACCGGGAGTTGAACCCACGACTTTCCAATCACAGGCCCACCTTCTCTAACCTCTGCGCCACCACTCCACATCTGTCCACGCTTTGGATTTCCTTCCTCCCTGCCCTCTAACATCCTCTGTCAGGTTCTGGTGGTGTCTGGTTCCTCTGCTGCTGAGCTCTCTGCCAAGAGAAGAACCTGACCCACGAAGAGAAGCCATGGTGTCAGTCTCTGATGTCTCCATCAGTCTCTGATGTCTCCGTCAGTCTCTGATGTCTCCACAGTCTCTGATGTCTCCAAAGTCTCTGATGTCTCTGTCAGTTTCTGATGTCTCTGTCAGTTTCTTCTGTCTCCGTCAGTTTCTTCTGTCTCCGTCAGTCTCTGATGTCTCTGTCAGTTTCTTCTGTCTCCGTCAGTTTCTGATGTCTCCGTCAGTCTCTGATGTCTCTGTCAGTCTCTGATGTCTCCATCAGTTTCTGATGTCTCCGTCAGTTTCTGATGTCTCCGTCAGTTTCTGATGTCTCCGTCAGTTTCTGATGTCTCTGTCAGTCTCTGATGTCTCCGTCAGTTTCTGATGTCTCCGTCAGTCTCTGATGTCTCTGTCAGTCTCTGATGTCTCCATCAGTTTCTGATGTCTCCGTCAGTTTCTGATGTCTCCGTCAGTCTCTGATGTCTCTGTCAGTCTCTGATGTCTCCGTCAGTCTCTGATGTCTCCGTCAGTTTCTTCTGTCTCCGTCAGTTTCTTCTGTCTCCGTCAGTCTCTGATTTCTCCGTCAGTCTCTGATTTCTCCGTCAGTCTCCGATGTCTCTGTCAGTCTCTGATGTCTCCACAGTCTCTGATGTCTCCAAAGTCTCTGATGTCTCTGTCAGTTTCTGATGTCTCTGTCAGTTTCTTCTGTCTCCGTCAGTTTCTTCTGTCTCCGTCAGTCTCTGATGTCTCTGTCAGTTTCTTCTGTCTCCGTCAGTTTCTGATGTCTCCGTCAGTCTCTGATGTCTCTGTCAGTCTCTGATGTCTCCATCAGTTTCTGATGTCTCCGTCAGTTTCTGATGTCTCCGTCAGTTTCTGATGTCTCCGTCAGTTTCTGATGTCTCTGTCAGTCTCTGATGTCTCCGTCAGTTTCTGATGTCTCCGTCAGTCTCTGATGTCTCTGTCAGTCTCTGATGTCTCCATCAGTTTCTGATGTCTCCGTCAGTTTCTGATGTCTCCGTCAGTCTCTGATGTCTCTGTCAGTCTCTGATGTCTCCGTCAGTCTCTGATGTCTCCGTCAGTTTCTTCTGTCTCCGTCAGTTTCTTCTGTCTCCGTCAGTCTCTGATTTCTCCGTCAGTCTCTGATTCTCCGTCAGTCTCGATGTCTCGTCAGTCTCTGATGTCTCCGTCAGTCTCTGATGTCTCCGTCAGTCTCTGATGTCTCCGTCAGTCTCTGATGTCTCCGTCAGTCTCTGATGTCTCCGTCAGTCTCTGATGTCTCCGTCAGTCTCTGATGTCTCCGTCAGTCTCTGATGTCTCCGTCAGTCTCTGATGTCTCCGTCAGTCTCTGATGTCTCCGTCAGTCTCTGATGTCTCCGTCAGTCTCTGATGTCTCCGTCAGTCTCTGATGTCTCCGTCAGTCTCTGATGTCTCCGTCAGTCTCTGATGTCTCCGTCAGTCTCTGATGTCTCTGTCAGTTTCTGATGTCTCCGTCAGTCTCTGATGTCTCTGTCAGTTTCTTCTGTCTCCGTCAGTTTCTGATGTCTCCGTCAGTTTCTGATGTCTCCGTCAGTCTCTGATGTCTCTGTCAGTCTCTGATGTCTCTGTCAGTTTCTGATGTCTCCGTCAGTCTCTGATGTCTCCGTCAG
>JBBPBX010076266.1:3762-17156 GCA_038048925.1 Garcialebias charrua | reverse complement strand
CACCACTAAGCTCTGAGGAGATAGTGGACAAAAGTTGGTTGTTTGAAAACTTGAATGATATAGAGGATGACCAAACTGGTACAATGAGTGACCTTGTCTTTGATAACTCAGAGCACATGGATAACTCAGAGCACACAGTTAGTGACAACAATAGCAAACGACAAAGAGAAAAACTTCTCAAAAGAGGCCTTGAGCTACAACATCAGTTTAAACAATCAGTGATGAAACAGTGCGCTGTAACTGCTGTTGAGGCTCACATGCAAAACAAAACACCCTCTGAGGTGTGCCCAGGTCAAAAGGTCGTATCCCAGTCGCAAAAAATAGGAGAGGTTCACTCTCCTATAGACAGCGAGGATAAACACCGTCGTCTCAAAGGTCCTCTGACCTCAGAAGAGGCAGAGAACATGCGTCGGTTGATAAAAGAGTGGGATGATACTAGCGAGAATGAACACTATCGTCTCAAAGGCCTTCTGACCTCAGAAGTGGTGGAGAACACGCGTCGGTTGTTATGGTAAATGGTAAATGGAGCTTATTTATATAGCGCTTTCCCAGCCCCCTGTGAGGGACCCCAAAGCGCTTTACAATACCAACCATCCACCCATTCATACACACATTCATACACCGGTAGCGGCGACTGCCATGCAAGGCGCCTTCCAGTCCTACCGGGAGCAACTCGGGGTTAAGTGTCTTGCCCAGGGACACAACGACACATGGTGTGAGGAACCGGGATTCGAACCTCCAACCTTCCGATCGGGGGACGACTGCCATTACCACTACACCACGGCCGCCCAAAAGAGTTGGATAATACTAGCAAGAATGAACAAGATTTTCAAACTGACATACACCGAAATGTTGGTACCAGTTGGAACAGTGACTCAAAATGGTTTAAAGGGAGCCCCGCCCCTGAAGCACCTCAGATTGAAAAATCTGAGACAAGCAACGAACCACAAAAGGTAGGTGTTCACTCTCTAAGAGACCCACAACGGTTCAGATCGAACCAGATGGGTGAAAACCAAGGTCCATCGGTGGGTGGACTTCAAAAGAAATTGAAGGATGAGGACCTATACTCATGTAACTATGCGTGGTCCCAACAGCCACCCCCGAGCCTTGGAACTGCACCTCCCGCGCCTCGAACAGAACAGTTCAAGACAGGCAAAGAGTCACGAATGTCCCGGAATAATGGCCCAACACCTCTATGCTCGGAAGAGACAGAGGAAGTAAGTAGTTTGTCAGTAGATTTGAATGTTACTGTGCTTGACCAACCTGATACAATGAGTGGCGTTATCATTGATAATGACACTATCAACATTGACCAACCTGGAGCGATGTGTAGCACTGTCTTTCACAAAGACTCAGAGCACACAAATAACTCAGCGCACACTACTACCAACATTGCCATGGATGTTGACAGCAAACCAATTGCTGACACACAACAACATCCTGAAGGTCATGATGCTGACAGCGAACAAGATGCTGACAGTAAACAAGATTACACAGACAGAGTCACACGTGAACAGAAACGTGGGACAAGACCTGTGAGGTTTCTGTGTAACTTTATACAAAGGGGGGTGGCTAAGAAAGCTTACCTGCCTATCACACTGGAAGGTGTCCTTGAGCGTGAAGCCCTCCTGGATGGTAGTGCTGATATAACCATTATGTCGGCCAAGCTGTTCGAGGAGCTGAGGACCGCCGCTAACGGTGTTGACAGGCAAATACCCTTTGAGAAATGTGCTATTGAGCTACAGGGTCTCGCAGAGACGAGAACAACCCTAACAGCTATGGCTATGGTTCACATGCAGATTGGCGAAATGACACTACGCCACCCGGTGTACGTGTCTAAACTTGACTCATTCCCATTTTTGGTTGGCCAAGATTTTATAAACCGCTTCAACGCGATTATAGATTATGGTCGACGGAAAATGTGGAGCACAGTGAGAAAACCCCTGCCAATACAGGTGCTTCCTAGTTGCGATACAGACTGCCTAACCGCAGGTACCGCAAAGGACACACGGGACTGCTCATCCGAGGACGAGAGCCCGGTAAGTGAACCTTCAACTACAGGTGAGACAGAAGAGACCCAAAAGTTGGACCAATCTCTGGCCCAACAAGAGAACCTCCTCTGTGAGCTGACACATTCAGCACTCCCTGACCACTGCCTACCACAGGTAGTGAAAGGTGTTGAGATCCAAGGATCCCACACCGATGACGCTGTACTGTCCTCTGAGACAGGTAATTCGGCAATCAACCAAGCTTTCAATGAAACCTTGGTTCAAGGGCATCTGAGTCCAGAAAATGACAGTCAACCAAACGCTGACAGTCACTTGGACATCATTGTTGCAGACTACGAGGACCCCTCTTCAGACAAGAAGGGGGTAAACTCACATTACCTACCACAGGTAGAGAAAGGTGTGGAGATCCAAGGACCCCACACCGAGGTTGCTGTACTGTCCTCTGGGACAGGTAATTCGGCTATCAGCCAAGCTTTCGATGAAACCTTGGTTCAGGGACATTTGTGTCTAGAACTAGTCAGAAATGACATAGTTTTTACAGACTCAAAGAGCCCCTCTTCAGTCAAGAAGTGGGAAGACACACACAACGACAGTGACCCGTCGCAGTCTGTACAATCAGACACACCTGCGACTGCGCCGACAGTTGTGACACACCTGAATTACGCGGAAAGAGGTAAACGTAAGAAGATACGTTGGCCAAAACCTAAACGATTCCTGTGTACCGTCTTCTCTCAGCTGCGCGAACAGCTTAAACTAAACGGTGGCATCCTAACTTGTGCCCATGGACGGACGTCCTCACCTGTGCTCGTGGTCCCCCATGACCAAAGGGGGGTGATGTTAGGCCATGCCAAAGACAAAGATTTGAATGTACACCTCAGAAACACTTTTGCTTTCGCCCAGAAAAACCTGGAAAGGTCCGCTGAAGGACGTAAGGCGTACTATGACCAGAAGGCCTCTCACAATGAACTCCAAGTGGGAGACAGAGTCTGGTACTATACGTTCGCCCCAGCAACCGGGAAAGGAGGGTCCGAGACCGGAACTCTCGCCCGCAAACTAATGCCCAGGTGGACTGGACCTCATCTGATAACAGACAAAGTGTCCTCAGTCGTCTACGAAATCAAAATCAGCAAAGGCCGCAAAGAGCCAATTGCTAAATGGGTACATCGAAATCAGATCAAACCTTACAAGGCGTTCAATGACTCCACAAAAGACAAAGATCTCACAAACTCACCGACTTCATGGGATAATAAGGTCGTCCAAACACAAGTTAGTAAATAAACTAATCAGGTTTAAACTACCGTATTTCCCACCCTATAAGTCGCATTGTCCAATTTGAACTTAGAAACGCTAAGCCTAAAACCCACAACAAAAAACTAACCTTAACAACCGTTTAAATCCACGAGATTTAATTTGACCTCGGTCATAAAGTTGAGACCTGTTTTCTTGTGTGTTGCACTTTGGAATCTGACGACAAGAGTGTGTCGAAGCAGTGAAACGTTGTTTCCTTGTTGTTTAGTCATTACTGTTGTCATTAGTTGAGATATTGTTTTGGTTCTGAACACTCCCAGCCAAAAAGGTTTTGTATTAACATTGGTTAATGAATGATATGGATTTAACTATGCCAACATGCAGTTCGTTTTGTTAAATCTCAATCGTCGAAGAGTCAATGTAGTTTAAAGCTACTCAAGGTACCATAAACTACATTGACCTCACAATTTCTAAATTGAACCGATTCGATCGTTTCTATTCTAGATTGTCTATTCATTTTGATGAGTCTCGCCATAGACTTCAAAATTTATTAGGAATACCAAATCCTACGTCGTTCGTCTAAAAGACAACAGACATTTAGATCAAACTATATTTCATTTTTTATTTTAGTTTAACCTAAACTAAGTAATGAATGGAGGAATAGTTTGGAATTAGAGGCCTTCGTTACAGAAGCCCTCCAAAATTTTATAGGTACAAATCCCTATATCTAATTTTACAGAATTGATCCACCCCTTAATTGGTAATTGTAGCTGATCTAAACCATGATAGCTTACATACCAGGTGCATATAGGTAGGGCCTAATGTAAAATCCCAATCATAAGCCCACCTAAAAAACCACATAATTGCATGACACATAGAACCAGAGTGGCACTGACTGGAAACCAACCAGCCAACAACCTTCGATGTGGGGACCTGCAGCTCCAACGCTTGGTCTTCAACCTTCATCCAAGGGTCGCCTCCTCTGCGTCAATCGAGGGATCCCCTCTACATGCTGATTATGAAAACAATTGTTGCTGATCAATCAACAAAACTAATCGTTGTGGAATTTACTGCTGTGGAATTACCGCTGTGGATTATAAGACTTTGCTTTCCAAGGGATCACAGACTTTGTTTTCCAAGAGTTAACAGACTTTGTTTTCCAAAGGATTAAAAGCTTTTCGCAATGGGATTACCTCCGAACAGTATGGAATTTCAAAAACTTTATGGGATTATAATTTTTGATTTTTCTTTTCCACTTGCTGGATTACTTCAAGATCAAAGACAGTTCAAGGTTTCCTTTCGTGTTGGACCCCATCCCCAAGGACTGGCGATGGCTTCCAAAAGGGGGGAGATGTAGTGGACCTACCCAGGGTCAAATTAAGGTTTTTGAACTGTCCAGTGATGACCTTTACTGACCTCTCAGTAAAGCAAGACATTTACTACAAAATCATTCATTTAGCTGTAATCTGATAAATATAGTCACCAAAAGAGACTATTTCTATCTTTGATTTTAGGCTGATGTGATCAAAAGAATAACTTTTGTCATTTTCATGATGTGTGCTTTTAAGCTGTGTCATTCTGTAAGAGTTAAACTGTGTTCACTGCTGTGTTTAAAGGTGAAGCCTTCGGGTCACAGAGACCGGACGGTTTTGTTTAGAAACTCAGAGACAGTCTCATGAGCAGGGCTCCAGCTTTATCTATCTTTTTCCTAAACATTTCTCTCTGCTGCTGCTTGTAACCTTGGGTCCTGATAAGACAAGTGAACTCCTCGACTGGTCCTTCCTTAAGTACTAGTCCTAAGTTTTGCTGTCACACTTCGGAGTCGGCAAGAGTCCGAGAGAGTTTGCTGGGAATTTCAAAGAGATGTGAACCTTTCCCAAGAGCTGGGCACGTGTGGTCAAGAGCTAACGACCTTCGTCTTCAGCTAAGGACTGATGACTTGCTGTTATGAGTCCACTTCGAACAAGCGTAAGATCAAGAACTTTGTTTATTCCTTCTTGGAATAAGTTTATCTTGAAGTCAGAGGCCTGAAGCTGACATATTCTCTGATGACCAAGCAAAACCAGGAGACGTTGGAGACGTAAACCAGAACCTTGCTTGAAGGTATCGTACTGGTCCCCACAAGGATCCGTGCATCTGAAAGGCTACAAGGTCACCTCTTACCGGGCGGTCGTCAAAAGGTAAAGAGCTGTTTACAAAACGTACCTGGATTTTAGCAGAAGTCGGAGGAGAAGTGTCACTCTGGTATCATGCTCACGATAATTTCTTCTTAAATCTTTCCTCCTATTTCTTTCCCCTCTCAATCTAAGCTGGAAACTATTTTAAGTTTAAAGAGCCCACAGACTAAATATGTTAACATCCAATATTGAAGTCTGTTGTGTTAAATTTAAGTGTGCTGACGTATTAATTTGAAAGAAAGTGAAATCATGTCAATCAAGTGTAATGGTGTTAATTTAGTTGATTCATTTTAAATAAATGATAGTGTCTCTTTGACATATCAAACTAAGTCAATGTCCATTGTCACTTAATGGCTCTGTTTATTTATCCATCATAAAGATCACAGAAATATTGGGTAAACTGAAAAAGAACAGAATCCGTGAATTTACTATTCAATCTGAATAAGTAAATTAATTAAGGTAAAGAGGTCAGTATTAATATTTGACCTCCTCATAACCCCTTACATGGTCAATTATAATATAAAGTAAAGTTTTCCATTTTTAGTTTAGTTTATGTGGTGCTTTTTAAGTGTGTATTTATGTATGTATTTATTTTATTTATGTGTTTATGTATGTATTCATTTTATTTATTTGTATTTATGTATGTATTTATTTATGTGTGTATGTATGTATTTATTTTATTTATTTGTGTGTGTGTGTATGTGTATGTGTATGTGTGTGTGTATGTGTGTGTACAGTATGTGTGTGTATGTTTGTGTCCATCCATTTATAAATGTCTGCTGCTCCAGAGCAAAGGTTTATTGTTCTTAAAAAATAAAGTACAGGTAATGACTCACTGATTAAGGGATTTTTTTGGGGGGGTGAATCTTGTTGAGATGTTTGTGTTTGGCAATAATTATGCAGCCCTGTTGCGTATGCATTGTTGAAAAACTGTTCAAGATTCAAAACATGTGCAAATTTTGCTAAGAAAATGTAGCACAGTTCAAGGTGCTGGAAATGAGTATATGAGATTGTTTGGTACTGTTTGTTGAGCATGTTGTTCATTAAATCAAAATTTATTTGAAATTTTACTGTCTGAAATTTTTGAAATTTTACTGTCTGAAATGCATTTTTGTGTAATTCTTTCACATAGTAGATACTAGATAATGGCTATTTATAGTTTATAATTATGTAAAATTATGAAGTACATCCACAATAACACAAAGCATTACTTTTACTAAATTTTTAAAGGTAAAATAGTATTTAAATATATCCAAAAGAGTTATGTAGACTTTACCTAATTTATTTTAGTGTTTCAGAGCTGTTGGCATTAGACATAGTTTACTAAAATTGTTTAGTTAAATTTACCTAAATAAACTTAAGTGCATCCACGCTAAAAAAAAAGCATTACTATTACTAAAAATTTTAAGGTAATTGGTATTTAAATGTATCCAAAAAAGTTAGGTAGATTTTACCTAATTTACATTGGTGTTTCAGAGCTGATGACATTTGATACAATTTACTAAAATTATTTAGTGAAATGTACCCAATTAAACTGAGTGCAAATTGTTACCTCACCTTTTTTGGGTAAATTCTATAGATTGTTTTTTTCAGTGTGGCGAGGTCCAGGCTATTCAGATAAATAGCTCAGAAACCACTCGGTGGATATTTTTTCTGCTACCAGTGTGTAATTATATGGCTCTAATTTACTGACTGTTGGCCTAGATTAAACATTTGAGATAAAATTCGATTTTTTATCATTTATTTTCGTAGCGCACCCGAGGCTGTTTGGAAAATGTCAAACCGAAACTATTTAAATCCAGCAGATTTGACCATTTCGTGAATTGATTTAGGAACTGTTAAGCTCAGGAACACTTCTGATATAACGTCAGCTAAGAAATATATTTTTTCTCAGCAAAGAAATAATAGTTTTTTACCTTGTTTTCATGAAAATTCCTTCGTGGCGGCAGCCATTTTAACTGACGACGTCAGTCGACGTCGTTCAAAACTCCGCCTTCTGTTCTCTGATTGGTCCGGTCAAAAATCTACCGGAGAAATCCTTGTCTATGAGAGAAGTCCCAGACCCTAGTCCAAAGCGAAGTGAAGGACCATGGGTCTGGTTTTAACCAGGCTAGCACCATATACATGTACAGTAAGTTTACCGAGTACTTAGCCTATCCTAACACAGTGCCCTACATAATTATCAAAAAACACATACATTTTGGAGCCATACTGAAGGGAAAAAGTTATGGCCTACTGGGATGCTGGTGACGCCGTATTCCTCCGTCCATCGGCCGTATTCCTCCGTCCATCGGCCGTATTCTCCATTTGTTTACGACGTAAAACCGCCGTCCAGCTCGGTCCATCCTCTGTATTCTCTATTCCTTTATGACATAAAACCGCGCTCCCAGTATAATTTTGTTTGTTTAATGTCCAGAGGACCAGACTTAGCTTTTTTAGAGAGTACAGTGCAGTATTCCTCCGCCGATACGTTTACGACGTAAAACTGGAAACTGCGTAATTTGGCTTTTCAAAATATTTTTTATTTAGAAAAAAAATAATTATGGGAGATGAGCCGTAACCACGAAACGTCGTAACTCGAGACCGTCGTAACCCGATGACTACCTGTATTGTCTCAGGAGAACGCCAGTGATGTTTATATCACTGGAACCTGTAAGGATGGCTCCCTCTGCTGGTCTGTCTCCCTCCTTACATCCTGTGTCTGTCAGCTCTGCGTCTCTGGTCTATGTCTCAGGTGTTTGTGTTTAAGTTAATTAGGAAGCATATTTAGTCAACGTTCATGTGTGTCTCATTGTCGGGTCATTGTCCCTGTTCCCTGGTGTGTCGTTCCTCAGCTCCTTGGTCTCGTGAGTACCTCTTGCCTGTATGTCTAGGATTAGTACTTCAGCCAAAGTAGAGCGTCTGTTTTCATTTTGTACTGCCACGTCAGAGTTTGTTTTTGCCTTATTAAAGTATTTTATTTTTACTACTCTTGCCTCTGTGAGTCTGCCTGTCCACACCACGGGACTCATCCCTCCACACCGCACCAAACCGTGACAGAATGACCCGACCATTTTGAGTCCCGCGGACAGGTAAAAGATAGACTTACCCAGAGGCAGAAGATGTCTGCTCAGAGGGAAGCGGCAGTCTACAGAGTTGGCGGGTTTCGGACCAAACACGCCTGGAGCAGCTACAGGCCCGAGCCGGAGCAACTTCCGTCTCCCATGCTGGTAGCGGAGCGAGCGAGGGAGCGTCGGGGCGGCTGCTCCGACCAGTTCACCTCCTTCACTCCTGCACGAGCCATCTCGCTGTGGGATGTGTCCGACGAGGAGTCAGAGTCGGACCCGGAGGAACTCCTGCCATTTCCAGCTCCAGAAACACGGCGCCGCCGGAGGGGGCGGCGACCGGCGAAGACACACGTTTCCGGGTTTCAGCCCGGTTCCCCCTCTGTTTCTCCCACGCTGTCTGAAAAGCCTGGGGGGATTTCGCTGGGGGGGAGGTACCCTCGCTCTGTGACGTCTCGGGGGAGACGTGCTTTGAGGGGGGGTATCCCCACAACGTGTCTGCAGGGGACATGGAGTCTCCTGCACGACGCACAACCGAGAGGAAACCTCCTCACACGACTCCTTTGCTGAAGGAGTGCATGAGCACCCGCTCTGAAGAGGAGCTGTCTGATCTCACGTCGACCACAGGGGTCGCTACACCTGCAGGACTCACACAGGAAGAGCCTGCAGGACACACAGGAGAGTGTTCGAGCTCTCACTCTACTGAGGAGCGGATAGATCCCACCTCGACCACAGGGGTCGCTGTGGGACAAGGATCCGAGGCCAAACTCACTCTGCAACAGATACACAGACTGTTTTCTGCTGCCATCAATAACCTGGACCCACATTATAAATATAGGACTTATTCCGTTATTGAACACATAATCATTAACAGTACTTGTTTAATATCCAACCCAGGCCTCACTCAGATGTTGACATTGGTTAAAGCTCTGAAAGAGGAAGCGTTTGTTTTAAAATGTGCTTTCACTCCAGCCTCCACAGAGTGTGCTTCCACTCCAGTATCCCCAGAGGGCGCTGTAGCCATGACTCCAGAGGACGCTGACGCTGCGTGCTTTGCAGCAACAGAGGGCACTGCTCCCAGGACTCCTGATGAAGGTGCTGACGTCCCTGCACCAACAGAGGGTGCTGAGGTCTCGGCACGGACAGAGGATGCTGCACCACTGGCATCTATGGAGGGTGCAGGGGTCTCTCCAGTATCCACAGAGGGCGCTGTAGCCATGACTCCAGAGGGCGCTGCCATTGTGAACACTACAGCCGACTCTTCTACATCTCCAGGCGGTGCTGTTCTGCCAGTGGCACCAGGGGATGCTGTTCTGCCTGTGGCACCAGGAGGTGCTATTCTGCCGGTGGCACCAGAGGATGCTGTCCAGCCTGTGGCATCTCCAGAGGAGGACGCTGCGTCAGGAGCATCTCCCACAGACTCTTCGGCCACTGAAGCCTCGCCTGACGACGCCTCTACAGAGGGTCCCGGCGCGACGGACGCCTCCGCCTCTACAGAGGGTCCCGGCGCGACGGACGCCTCCGCCTCTACAGAGGGTCCCGGCGCGACGGACGCCTCCGCCTCTACAGAGGGTCCCGGCGCGACGGACGCCTCCGCCTCTACAGAGGGTCCCGGCGCGACGGACGCCTCCGCCTCTACAGAGGGTCCCGGCGCGACGGACGCCTCCGCCTCTACAGAGGGACCCGGCGGGAAGGACGCCTCCACGTCGATGGAGGGTCCATTCGTCGCTGACGCCTCCACGTCGATGGAGGGTCCATCCATCGCTGACGCCTCCACGTCGATGGAGGGTCCATCCATCGCTGACGCCTCCACGTCGATGGAGGGTCCATTCATCGCTGACGCCTCCACGTCGATGGAGGGTCCATTCATCGCTGACGCCTCCACGTCGATGGAGGGTCCATTCATCGCTGACGCCTCCACGTCGATGGAGGGTCCATTCATCGCTGACGCCTCCACGTCGATGGAGGGTCCATTCATCGCTGACGCTTCCACGTCGATGGAGGGTCCTCTAACCCTTGACGCCTCCACAACGATGGAGGGTCTCGTATCCAGTCTCGAGGGGTCTCAGGAGAGAGCCCCTCACGTTACCAGTCCAGAGGGGTCTCAGGAGAGAGCCCCTCACGTTACCAGTCCAGAGGGGTCTCAGGAGAGAGCCCCTCACGTTACCAGTCCAGAGGGGTCTCAGGAGAGAGCCCCTCACGTTACCAGTCCAGAGGGGTCTCAGGAGAGAGCCCCTCACGTTACCAGTCCAGAGGGGTCTCAGGAGAGAGCCCCTCACGTTACCAGTCCAGAGGGGTCTCAGGAGAGAGCCCCTCACGTTACCAGTCCAGAGGGGTCTCAGGAGAGAGCCCCTCACGTTACCAGTCCAGAGGGGTCTCAGGAGAGAGCCCCTCACGTTACCAGTCCAGAGGGGTCTCAGGAGAGAGCCCCTCACGTTACCAGTCCAGAGGGGTCTCAGGAGAGAGCCCCTCACGTTACCAGTCCAGAGGGGTCTCAGGAGAGAGCCCCTCACGTTACCAGTCCAGAGGGGTCTCAGGAGAGAGCCCCTCACGTTTCCTGCCTCGAGGGGTCCCTGGAGGGAACCCCTCACGTTTCCTGCTCCGGGAGGGTCCTGGAGGACTCCTCCCAAGAGGTCTCGCAGCCAGAGGTCTCGCAGCCAGAGGTCTCGCAGCCAGAGGTCTCGCAGCCAGAGGTCTCGCAGCCAGAGGTCTCGCAGCCAGAGGTCTCGTAGCCAGAGGCCTCCACACCGATGGAGGGTCTCTACATCGATGACGTCTCGTCTGACGTCTCGCCGCTTAGCACCGCTGCGCCACATGGTGGGGCTTCTGTTCTGGGTAGCCCCTGGAGGGTCCCGCCCTCGTCTTCGACGGTCCTGAGGCCTCGTCACCAAAGGAGGCTCCTGCTCGATGGGTCTCGTCGCCAACGGACGCTCATGCTCGATGGACAGCGTCCGGGTCGCCCGCCTGAGGTGACATTGCGGGATGGCCGGCCTCGCGGTCGTCCGTCGGACGGGTTCCTGCACAACGGACGGTCTCCCGGTCGCCCACCTGAGGGGTCCTTGCCCGGGATCGATGTCCTGGTCTTGATGTTTGGACGCTTGTTGGTTTTCTAGGTTTAGCCTTTTGTGTTTAGCATTTGTCCCAGGCCCTGTTCCTGTTGGTTTTTGGTTTGTTGTCCTTGTGTTTTGTCCCTTGTCCTTGTGTTTTCTCGTGCCCGCCGTCCCTGCGTTTCCTCCCTCCGCCCGCCCTGTTTTTTGGGGGGTGTTCTTTGGGGACGCCGGGGGGCGTCTTTGAGGGGGGGTACTGTAAGGATGGCTCCCTCTGCTGGTCTGTCTCCCTCCTTACATCCTGTGTCTGTCAGCTCTGCGTCTCTGGTCTACGTCTCAGGTGTTTGTGTTTAAGTTAATTAGGAAGCATATTTAGTCAACGTTCATGTGTGTCTCATTGTCGGGTCATTGTCCCTGTTCCCTGGTGTGTCGTTCCTCAGCTCCTTGGTCTCGTGAGTACCTCTTGCCTGTATGTCTAGGATTAGTACTTCAGCCATAGTAGAGCGTCTGTTTTCATTTTGTACTGCCACGTCAGAGTTTGTTTTTGCCTTTTTAAAGTATTTTATTTTTACTACTCTTGCCTCTGTGAGTCTGCCTGTCCGCACCACGGGACTCATCCCTCCACACCGCACCAAACCGTGACAGAACCAGGATAGCAGGGTTTCTGCTTTTTGGCACCGGCAGATACAGATGTTATCAGCTATTAAAGAAGACAGCGGCAGCAGGTTTGGCCATGGCAAAGTTGCCAAGCGTATGTGAAGGTTTGGTTTGTGCTTCGAGCATTCAAAATCAGCTGATTTATGAGCTAAACTGTAAGATGGAAGTGATTTGTGAGAATCATAGGCCACTTGCAGCTTCGGGGACTCACCAGCATGTTGGGGACGACCTTGAAGGGAGCTAATAAGCACAGACCAGTGGAACGCCCACAAATCTGGCCATTTTAGATCATCAAAAGTACCAGCAGAACTCAAGGCTGTAGAAAACAAACAGTCTGCCTAAAAAAATTGTGGCTTATCTGAAGCTGACTCTCCAATTCGGCCTTGAAGTAGGCCAACTTATCAAATGTCTCCTGGGATATGTGTAAACTAAGGAAGGCTCTGACCTATCCACAACCCTTACAAGAACTTCTGTGAATAATTTTCAAAGCTATACTGGCTGACACCAACATCTTATCAGGACTATGGTGCTATCTATGGATAAATCTCACCATCTTGTTGTCAAATGCATATGTAGCATGTCTATGAATGAGTTTTTTTTATATCTTAACCCGTGTCCGGATAAGGTGTGAATAGATCTTTTTTGCAATACCACTACCCTATCCTCATGGCCTTTCCCTTTTTCTATCTAAAGAATAAGGGCTGCGCTCTTAGGAGCAGCAGCAACGTGCACTCCAGCCATCTGTCGGACGACTGAAAGAACATAATCTCACTGTACTGTACTATGGTGCAATGATAATAAAGATTATTCTGATTCTGAGTTCCATGTTTCTTTGCAGAAATATTTCAATAAGCCTATAAGGGTTCATGGAGTTCCTCGGAATGTCACACTTCAGGCTCAGGTTCTGCTCATTCACACCAAGACACCCTGTCAGGCCGTCCACGATCCATCTCAGAGTGTTCCACAGCGCATCAAGTCCAGGAAAATGTGCGTCAATATTATTCTGCATCAAACAGAAAATATTAGAGCCAACCAAATGCAAATTATGCTTTTCCAACACAATATGTTAAAAGGATTCCAGTGACTCATGTTAATGCACATGGGAGGACCTTTTGATTTTTAAAACAGAACATTAGTTACTATCTGCATTTGCATTCTGCTTACATATGATTTTACACACACACACACACCCACACACACACACCCACACAC
>JBBPBX010076263.1:0-17156 GCA_038048925.1 Garcialebias charrua | reverse complement strand
AGAAACGAGGAGTTGGCCAGGGCGGTGCGCACTGGAGCCGGGAGCCGGCGGAGGAAGAGGTGAAGGAAGAGAAACTCACAGTCTGCTGATCCCCTCAAAGACAACATGCCTTCCATGAGCTCGAGAGCTGTGCCGTCGCCCAAATCGGAGAGGGAAAACAGTTTCTCGGCGCGCTCCGCGTCTGAGAGTGTGTAACGCTGCAGAAGGAGTTCTTTGAGGGCGTCGTATTTTCCTTGTGCAGGAGGGTCTTGTAGCAGGCTCATTACCCGCTGGGTGGACAATGGGTCCAGTGAAGCGACCACATGGTGGTATTTGGTGTCGTCTGCAGATATCCCGCGAAGAGCAAACTGTGATTCGATGTGGGCGAACCACGACTGAGGTGCGTGCAGCCAGAAGTCCGGGATTTTAACGGCCACCGCAAAAGCGAGTGGGGCCGCCGGTGGAGGTTCCACAACCGCGGACAGCTGAAGAGCGCTGGCTGGAGCTTCAGATATCGACATAGTCAATTCACGAGGGTCACCAGTGTAGGAGGCGGTGAAGAGACGACACAGGAGACGGGATGTAGATCTTCACTTTTAATCAACTCCTACTAAACTGGCGGGAAGCACCCAACACCGCCTTATATATCCAATACCACATCCGGTCCTCCGGCTTTTCACAATAAAACATCCTGTAATGCCTTCGGTCCACTGGGTGTGAGTAGAGCCCCCTAGTGGTCCACCACAGAGGTAGTAAAAAGAAAAGAAAAACAATGTTCAGCACTTTCTGACTTTATTTATCTAATGATAACTTCTGTACTGCTGCTATAATCCTAAAAGAGATCGAATTAAAACTATAAAGTAGATGTAAGAGCCTCAAGACCATAATTAACAAAAATAAGCTTATTTATAAATTAAAAAAAACTACTGGTTAAAACAACATACCTGGTTAACATTTCAAGAGCCTCAGAATTGCTTTTCAACTTCGCTGCTGGTCTGGAAACCTTTTTATAATCCAACAAAGCAAGAACAACAACAGCTTTGTAGCGGGCGTCCATCTTGTTTTCGTCATCGTGCTGACAAGCTAACTGGAACGCATTCAGCTCGGAGATGACGTCATTCCGGGTTCATAATTTCGACCTCCGAGGCAACTGGAACGCAGCATAACACCTGGATGTCTCCAGGATGAAGAACAAACAACCATTGTTAGGGCCACTGTGAAAAAATACATTCTTTTTGACTAAAACACGTAGCTACAAGTTCTTTTGTTGGGATGAACTCACTTCAGTGTTTTTTTTTTCTAATTGTTTTCAGAAAATGTTGAATGAAAAGACAAGAATGTGATCAGAGTTGTGTCTGGCAGCTGTTTCCTTCACGTGCAGCTGTGCAGACAACAGCTGCCAGCGCATCGTGTAGCTCAGGTGAAACGTCAGCGGTGCTGCTCTCATCCTGGTTGTTGCTCTCTGACTGCAAGTGTTCATGATGCACGTGAGCACTTCTGCTCTTTGTACATGTGACAGCAAAAAAGATGTGTTCATAACAAAAGAACATGCTGAAATAAAAAGGAAGCTTGATTGATAAGAAAATGTTTCTTTTGGTAAGGTTTATAACTCAAAGAGAAACAGGTGCTATAAACTCCAAAGCAGCCGTCTGTAATCAGAATCAGAATCAACTTTATTGTCATTGCACAGTTAAGCACAGCCGAAATACATTTCAGAGCAGCCGTCCAAAGACAACAAGGGTAGACGGTGTGCACGGCGGCTGCAGGTTCATTGTGAAGCGCTGCCCTTATCGTTTAGATAAAAAAAGGGAAGAGAAACACGAGGAAAGAAGGTACAGAAACAAGGTGTCACACTGTGTTCTTGACACAGGACACAGTGTAAGGTAGCAAGAAAACTGAAAGTTATGCACCATAACTCATGTTCCCTGAAGAAAGGGAACGAGGTGCAACATACTTGCTATGGGAATTGCGCCCCCGCGCGATTATCTGAAGGAATATACTCACGCCTTTACAGCTAGGGCGTCACCGCTGCGCCAGAGGCCCCGCCCTCTGGGTACTTAAGTGGCTGGCGCCCCTCCATCTTTCTCCAAAATTGCACTTCACCGAGCTTTCAGCATTGAAAGGGCCAGATATGTTAAACCTCGTTCCCTTCCTTCAGGGAACATGAGTTATGATGCATAACTTTCAGTTCACTTTCAGTCTGGTCTCTCGGTGCAACATACTCTCGACTTTGACTTCTCTAAATGGTTTTCAGAATCTGTTGGAATCCTGGCAAAAACCAATGCAGATTTGTTCCTGTCTTTGATTTTATACGTCTACCTTATAATGTTTTGCTAGTTTTTTGATACTTTGTTAAAAAAAAAAAAAAACTTTTGTTTTTTTCTCTCTTTTTGTTTTCTATTGTTTATTGTTTGTTTGTTTATTGTTTAATGAAATTCTATCACTGCTGTTCATTGTTCTTTAGTTTTAGCAGGTCGCTTTCGTAAATGAGCCCATGAGGTTCAAAAGATTTACCTGACTAAATAAAGGTTGAATGAAAAAAATACTTGCTATGGGAACGTAATCCATTCACGCCCTTGAAATGCTCAGCAAAGTGCATGTGAGAACATCCGTCCTAAAAGACAGGCAGCTCCCAGCTGCTTTCTGCAGGGAATGTAGAAAGCACATGCTAAGAGGAAAAAATGCCAAATGTAAAGAACATCAACGTGATGTTTCCACTGGGCATATATATATACAACACCAACTAGAGACAGCTTAAGCGTGCTCCATCAGTGTGAACACTTATCATCCCCTTTTCCCATTGGAACATCCTGAGAAACAGGAGGAAAAATGGACCCACCACGTCACAAGAAATTGGGTGACAGATGTGGAGGTAGAAAACCCAGGCCAAGCACAGGGTAACCTCCCAGGTCCCTGCTAGAAAACCTTTGTGTAATGTTGTTGTTGTTTGTTTTGGGACAAAGCAACCAAAGCCTTTGGCTCTCAGCCAGATCCCTTCAGAGGCCAGGCTGAAAGTTGCCATAACTCTGGACGTGGGTGTAGAAGCTGTCCACGCGCCTGAGTCAGTAGGTCCCTGTGAGAAGGTAATTGCCATGGTATCCCTGATAACATTGATATCAACTCCGGGAACCACGTTTTCTGTGGCCATCTGGGGGCTATGAGAATCAAGGAGAGAGCTCCCTGGCGTACCCGTTCCAATGTCGCCCCGATCAGAGGGACAGGTGGAAAGGCATAGTAGAGCACCCCTGCAGGGCAATCATGTGCCAGAGCATCCATACCCAATGGAGCATCTGCTTTCCCTCAAGGAGAAGTAAAGGTCACAGTGTGAGCTAGCCCTGCAAGCGAACAGGTCCACAGATGCTCTCCCAAACCGTGACCAGACCTGTCCCATAATCTGAAAGTTATGCACCATAACTCATGTTCCCTAAAGGAAGGGAACGAGGTGCAACACAATTGCTATGGGAACTAGCGCCCCCGCGCAGTTACCTGAAGGAATATACTCACGCCTTTACGGCTGGGGCGTCAGCGTCGCGCCAGAGGCCCCGCCCTCTGGACATTAAGCGGCTGACGCCCGTCCATCTTTCTCTAAAATGCACTTCACCGAGCTTTCAGCATTGAAAGGGCCAAATGTGTTGCACCTCGTTCCCTTCCTTCAGGAACATGAGTTATGGTGCATAACTTTCAGTTCCCTTTCTCTCGGTGCAACACAATTGCTATGGGAACGTAATCCATTCACGCCCTTGAAATGCTCAGCAAAATGCATGTGAGAACATCTGCCTTAATATGGCAGGCATTTCCCAGCCACTCTCCACAAGGTATGTAGAAGACACAGCCTGAGAAGAAAAAATGCCACATGTAGAAACATCGTTCTGATGTTACCACTGGACACATTGATGAAAACACCAGTTAGAGATAGCATAAGCGTCTTCTGCTAGTGTGATTACTCATCGTGTGATTACTCATCATCTCCTTTTTTTCCTGGAAATCTTGAGAAGCAGGAGGAAAAGAACAAGGGACCCATTACGCCACTGGTAACCAGATGGCAATGTGGAGGTAAAAAGCCCAGTTCGTGCACAGGGTAACCTTCCAGGTCCCCAGGAGAAAAAATTTATGTATAAGGGGCACACACGAGTCCCTCATCTGTTTCATGAACAGACAACTAGGACTGTCAAAGAGGCCCATCCTGATGTTGGAGAACTGTCAGAGGAGAGGGGAACCCTTCCACTGAAGTAACTCCCAAATAAACATAAACATCAAGGGTGTCCCTTGTGTATGTTGTTGTTGCTGTTGGAGCAAAGACGATCAGGCCTTAGACCCTCAGCCAGTCCCCTTCAGTGGGCAGGCTGAAGGTTGCCACAACTCCGGACGTGGGTGTCAAAGCTGCCCACGTGCCTGAGTCAGCAGGTCTCTGTAAGAATGCAACTGCCATGGTATCCCTGAACTTTGAGAAGTAAAAGTCACATTGTGAACTGGCTCCGCATGGGAACAAGTCCACCGAGGTTCCTTTAACCCGTGACCAGACCTGTTCCACGAGTCGTGGGTTCAGTCTTCATTGTTTTGTTATCTGATTACACCAGGACATGCTGCCCCGTAGTCAGACCTTTACCAAAGAAGTATCTTGCTGACAGGAATACGGCCAACAACTCCAGGAAGTTGATGCACAATCTACTTCCTGATTGTTCCAGAGGCCTCGGGCATTCTGATTTCTGCAGACTGCCTCCTCATCCTGTTTCCAAGGTGTCCGTCGTGATGAACACATGGGATGACACCTTACCTTACGGGACGCCTTCCGGAACATGGATAGGTCCCCTCAAGGTTCCGGGGCCCTCAGGCACTTTGAGATGATTTCTTAAAGATTTTTTTTTTTTGGTTTAGCCATGCATGCCGGACCCGCATTCTCACCAATGCGTGTGGCACACTGGGTGTAGCTTCTGCCAAGAGGCCTAAAGAGGCGTTGGCACGCTTACAGGGGAATCCGTTGATTCAGTTTAGACTTTTGCCAGGCAACGGCGAATCGAGGAAGCACGTTCCTCTGAGAGCCATGCCTTGTACCGGATGGTGTAGACCTGCACTTCCACAAACACGGTAATCCGTGATGGGGTCAGGTCACTCCTTTTGTGGGTTTATGAAAAATCCGAGAGACTCCAGGTGAGAGATCACCCAGGAGTGTGACTGGGCCTGCTCCCGGCCAAAAAACCAGGAGGTAATCCAGGTAGTTCATAATCCTGACTCCTTGATTCCTAAGAGGGGTCAGGGTTGCATCCAGACATTTAGTAAATGTATGAGGAGCAGTCTTCAAACCGAAGGGTAAGACTTTGTATTTATAAGCTTTCCCTTTGAAGGCAAAACCGGAAGAATTTCCCGTGCCTCCTCCAGACGCCCACATGGAAGCAGGCATCTCTCGAATCTGCTGTATATGCGTAGTCTCCAGGTCTCACGGACCGGGGGACCTGCCTCAGTGTCAACATTTTGAAATTGAAAAATCCTTGTTTTCTTGCCCAAAGTCCTGAGATCCAGGTCCGGTCTCAGGTATTCATCTCTTTTGGGCACCAGGAAGAACTTGAGCCCGCAACGCATCCCCTGGGAGGGATGTCTAATGGCTGCTTGCTTCATTTGGGTGCGGAAGGGGTGGCCTTCGACCCATCCCGCGTACTCTGGAGCAGGCTGGTCCATCCAGCAGAAAATATCGCAAGATTTGATTGTCTCATGCCGGTTACCCACGGGCGGCGGAAGCGGCCGGTTTACATGCAAAGTCTGTGTGGAGACGCGTCGAGGCGCGGCGTATCGTGAAGTGGCACGTTTTGAGTGTTTGAAGCGGCGCGGCGGCACGCGGCAGTTCCTTTCCGCGCACGCGCGCGTCCAAAGTAACCTACGCGTTAAGCAGCGTCGGATCGAAAAGTTGATATTTTGCGGCTCGACGTTGCTCGACGCATCACAGCAACCAATCGGGAGAGCCTCTGCTATGTGATTACACAACGACAACGGGACTTTTTTTGGACTTTTTAAACTTACCCCATCGAGCCTCCATGAATTGGAACCAGACTCCGGTAAGAAACTTGGCATTTTAAACAGTTGCTGCTGTCCGCTCCAGCGTAGGATCACCCCAAACATAAAAAAAGTTTTAATCTCAACAAAGACTGTCGGAGCTGCAGTTCGGCTCGTAGAAAACCCACTCCAGTAGGAACGGGGGTCACGTGCTTCTGATTTCATCTGCCAGCAGCATGAAAACATAACAACTGACCCTCTGCCTCCCCTCAGTGCGCGTCATCAGACGCGTCTCAGTGTCTCCCAGTGTGACCGTGACAAGCGGCCAAAAGGGGGCGGCAGGAGCGTTCTGACAATTTAGGTGGGTACCCGGCATCAGGCAAAACTCGTGTGTCCCACTGCGGTTGTAGTTTGACGTAGTAGGTTGTGTTTCACCAAGTGGTGAGTTAAGAACCAGGGCAGTCTGTGCTCTGGAACTTACATTCTTGTATATGCATGAAACAGTGTTTATTTTTCATTACACATACAGTAGACGAGTTATTGTTTAGTGCGCACACACATACCACCAGCTCCTTGTAGCATTTTACAAGTGAAGTCTGGGCTCAAAAGGTCAGGTTCCCTTACTGCGTGAGCGGGCAAACCTGAGGCCCTGTTCCCATTTTGGGACCAGGACACATTCAGTAGTCTGAGATTTTATTATCGTGTGTGGATGACAATTACAGTAGATGAGTTGTTGTTTAGGGCGCGCACACGCACCACCAGCTCCTTGTAGCATTTTACAAGTGAAGTCTGGGCTCAAAAGACCAGGATCCCGTACTACGTGAGCGGGCAAACCTGGGGCCCTGTTCCCATTTTGGGACCAGGACACCTTCAGTCAGAGGCATCTCCTTTCTTCTTCTTTTGCTTACATTGTTTTAATGTAAACAACTAATTTTAAGCTTGTCCTGATCATGTTTTTAATACTGTGTGAATAAAGTTTTGTTAAAAATCAAAATCTTCTTTTGCTGGTTGCCCCTTGTAGCTCCTGTAGCTTTTCTGCCCGGTGGGCCTATGATACCGAGGCCACTTGTCCATCCCACCAGGGCCCCTCGGGCCCTGAGATGGTTTAACGTCAAAGAGTCATCCATAGCCTCATGGGTGGATAAGCTCTCAGCGTCATCGATGTTGCAAGGAAAACCTACCAGGTAGCGCAGCTGAACAGGTAGCTGAAAATCCTCCTCCTGGACTGTGCTGGACAGAGAGTCTCCTTGTTAGCCGGGGCTAAACGTGGAGGTACTTGCGAGCCCGCTAGCGGTGCTAAGACGGGCCCTCGAGCAGTGCAGCATCGGTAAAAAACACTTAGTTATCTGTGATGAATTCTACCGTCAATTTGTAGGATAGCGGAAAAGGCAAAATATGAGAAGGTTAGCTATCAAGCTAGTCCAAACATTTTCACATACCTCACGATGGAGTCCTTCATTGTCCGCTCGTAGCCGCGCTAATCGTGTTAGCAACGTCGTCCTCCGCCGCGCGTTGTCGTGGGTGCCCCTGGTTAGCCATGCTAACCGTGGGAGCTAGCCAGATAGCAGCGGGGTTACTCCATTTCCACTCTCCTTTCTCCGGGGTCATCCGCGAGAAAAGCTTCGAGTGTCCTTGCGTGTAGCATCCCAGAGCAGAGCGGACAGGCCTCGTGGGTGTCCGTTGCTGAAAAGGGGGTAGCCAGATCTGCTGAAGCAGGTTCGGGAGCCGGAGCTCACGGCCTGTCAGAGTTCCTCGTCCGATGACGTCCTCTCGCCGAGCTGCTAGGGGCTGTTGGCCTGTTAGCTTAGTTAGCTTAGCAGGTAGCATGCCTCGCAGTTAGCGTTCGCTAACCGAGCAGTAGAAAAGCAGAAGAGAAAAAAGGCACGGGAGCTGGGGCTCGCTGGCCTGCTGATCTTCTTTGACTTTTGGGTTTTGCACTACCTTCTCAGGACCCGTGGCTGAGAAGAGTTAGGTCCGTTAGCCGTGCTAACGTGGTCCGGAGACGTCTCCTTCCTCGTGTCGCTTTCGCCGGCTAGCCTGCTAGTTGTTAGCAGGGTAGCTGTGTCGCGCAGTCAGCGCCCTCGAGCGAAGCGTTCTGTGGAGAGAGGAGAAGAAAACTTCGGGGTGAAGAAAAATGTGCCGAGCCAGCTTTCGCCAGCCCAGCAGTCTGCAGTAGAAGATTCTCTGTTTTCTCTGTGTAGGGAGCGAGCTCACCTCTGGTCGAGCGATGGAGGTACAGAGAAGATCCGAGAAGAGTATTTCAGGTATTTGCGAGGTGAAGTGCTAAAAGAGAAAGATGGACGGGCGTCAGCCGCTTTGCTTTAAAAGAAATTTTAGATCTGTACAATAGACACAACACCTCCATTTTCATGTGTTTTATTGATGCCTCAAAGGCTTTTGATTATGTAAATCATGAAAAGCTGTTCTGCAAGTTGTATAAGAGGGGTGTCCCCAAATGTTTGGTGAGGATTCTTGTTTTTTGGTATGCAAATCAACAAATGTATGTTAAATGGGGAAACTCTGTATTGGACCCCTTCAGTGTCTCAAACGGTGTGAGACAGGGTAGCATCATGTCTCCCTTTTTGTTCAATGTTTACATGGATGACCTGTCAAAGCTTTTAAATGACTGTGGAACAGGTTGTAGGGTCGGAAATAAGGTCATCAACCATCTTATGTATGCAGATGATTTAGTCATCTTCTGTCCCTATTCTGCTGGCCTACAAGAACTGCTGCAGGTGTGCTCTGACTATGGAAGTGACTTTGATATAAAATATAATGCGAAGAAAAGCAACATCATGATTGTGCGGAGCAGAGAAGACTCCAAGTTGATGTTCCCTGACTTCTTTCTGTCGGGCAACAGGCTGGATGTCAGTGATGAATATAAATATTTGGGGCACTATTTGACTGCAGACCTGTCAGATGATAGAGACATTTACAGACAATGCCGTATGCTCTATGGTCAAGCTAACACGCTGATCCGTAGGTTTGGAATGTGCTCATCATCTGTTAAGATCCAACTCTTTAAGGCCTACTGCACTCCTTTGTACACCGCTCACCTGTGGAGACGT
Source organism: Garcialebias charrua (assembly GCA_038048925.1). Lineage (NCBI taxonomy): Eukaryota > Metazoa > Chordata > Actinopteri > Cyprinodontiformes > Rivulidae > Garcialebias > Garcialebias charrua. The sequence goes on along the minus strand of JBBPBX010076263.1, from coordinate 8,124 downwards.
TATAAAAAGAGCAGTATGTATAGACTAACTGTGGCATATAATGATGGCCTTCGGATGATGCTGAGGGTACCTCGTTGGAGCAGTGCGAGCAAAATGTTTGCAGATGCAGGTGTGCCTACCTGCCAAGCGGTGCTGCGTAACCTCATGTATAGATGCATGTGCAGATTGTCTGAATCTGAAAACTGTATCGTCACTACACTGACCAACCCTGGACTAAGCTCTGTGAGATATTTTTCTATTTTGAGGACTCATCGGCGGATGAGCCTCTATAGGAAAGTTTTTTAATCTTTTTATTCATTCTTATTTTTATTTATTTTTCTTTCCTTATTATATACATATATGGATCTTACATTGTGTCTGAAATAACGAAACTACTACTACTACTATTATATGTCCAGAGGGCGGGGCCTCTGGCGCGACGCTGACGCCCCAGCCGTAAAGGAGTGAGTATATTCCTTCAGGTAACCGCGCGGGGGCGCTAGTTCCCATAGCAATTGTGTTGCACTGAGAGAACCTAACTGAAAGGGAACTATGCTTTCTAACTTTTAAATTGCTTAAAAGTTTAGTTTCCTCAAATGATTGGGGTGGACACTGGGGTGGCTGAAGAGTATTCTATGGTGGCCAAGGCCACCATTTGTCACCCGCTAGCTCCACCATTGCACCAGGTAATAGATAACATTTCTCCCTCTACTTGCACAATAAACATTGTTTGTGTGCATTCCCTGTTCAATTCCTGTCCAGAAAAACACTCGTCTCAAGAACTACACATATTTACTATTCAAATTCTTTAATGACAGCAGACATCACTTATTGTTGTTTCATACTAGTGGGAATTAGCAATAATATTCAAGAGGCTTCAATGTGATCAGTTGATCAGGGGAGTGGTGGTGCAGAGGTTAGAGAAGGCGAGCATGCGATCAGAATGTCTATGGTTGGACCCCTAAAATGTAGACTGAACATATTTTTGGGTTCTTCATCCACCACCACCCCAAGGGGAGCTGCAGCTTGAGCAGAACCCCTCTTAAGGTTATAAATGGTGAACTGATGTCTAAAGTTTGTCTACAACATCTGCTTTGTGTAATTACAGCTTCTTGTATATCCTTTTTTTAAATAATTCAGTGATTGCCAAATTGCTCCGTGGTACCCATATTTTATAAGCAGAACAATCTGAAAAATGAACCTGCTTTCAGGCATTTTAAGATGAACAACAATTTCAGAGCAAGAACAATATGCAGAGGTGTTAAAATATTCATTACAGTGAGCAAATGCACTGTGACTGAGGTTATTGTGCTCTGAAATACGCAATTAAATTGGCTAACCGATAGTGTAATGCCTTTGCATTAAATACTAATATAAAGCAGTTTGTGTTATCAGCTAGGGAACGAAGATACACTTTTACACAAACTTTTCAAAACAAGAGTGTGTCTTAGTTCTCTGTTTTGCCTTGCTGGGCTTTCTAATGAATCACAATTCAGAGACCTTTGCCTTGAATCGATACAAAGAGCCACGCCAGCACTATCTCTGCCTTATTACAATACGGTTAGAGTCAGTGGAAATGAGTTTCCAGCAAGCGTCCCCACTAGTTCTTTAAAAATGCATAGGATTAAAAGGGAACGGTGAGTTGCAGTATCAATCAAGCTCAACCAAGTGAGTAAAAGGAGAGAGGAGATTGGAAAATGGACGCTTGACAGTTTGCACATTTTCTGAATGCTCGGTGCTCTTGCATTTCTGTCTAATATTGTAGATGTAGACTTGTCTTGTCAGTATGAGGTGTTGATGCAGAACTTTGGGGGGGGAATCATCAGTGGGTGATAAGGTTGTATTCTGATCCCGTCAGAGCTAGATTTTTAGTCTTCACTTTGAGTGTAGGTTGAAATATGCTGCAGTACATGTAATGGAAATTAATGCTCTGCCCCGGAGGCTTTGAGACATCAGTGCAGGAGGATTTAAATCCAGATAAATTTGTGCTTGAAACTCTTTTTGAGCATTTATTCTCATTTGCTGTCAGTTGACTTCACTCGGCCGGTGACGGAGGCAGATGATGAAAGCCAAACCCCTGGTGGATTCATGTCAGTGACGTGAGAGTGCTCAAATGTGTTTCCTGTGTTATCTGCAGCACCAGCTGACACCTAACACATAAAACACAGACATGTATCCCTTCTGCATTGGGCCCTGCATCTGTAAAAAAAACTGATCTGAAAATACCCCCAGCACATCTTTAGGGATTCTAAGATAAAAGTTGAAACATACAGAGATAACCCTTTCCAGAATGTAATCAATGAGCATGAGAATAGCAGAAACAAACTGATTTGAAATGCATCTCTGAAGTCTTTCTCGAAGATTATTGCTTTACTTTAAAATGCCCCTGCTTTTTATTTTTCCATTTTCACACTGAGAGTGTCTGCAGTGATGCACAACAGTGTTTACTGTATGTAATATGCTATGAAGGTGAGCCAGAGGGACCGAGATGGGATCTCAATGAACCTGAACAAGGTGAAACCTGCCTAAAATCAACACCTGAAGTGAATTTAGAAACGTGTCAGAATAGGTTTTCTTCTGGAGACGCAGATGTGTGACAGATGAAGAGTGACTGTGAGCACAAAGTGATACTGAAGCAGGTAAATTACAGGTGCAGCTCAGACAAAAAGAGAAAAGAATTTAAAAAATCAAGTCAAGAACAAACTTGAACACCAGAGTACGACTGAAGAGGGAGAAAGGCACTTCAGTAAAAACTGTATTCCATCAAAGCTTTCTGCAGTCAAGTAACTCCAGGTTTTTTAAACTGAAAAAAAAAAGAAGCATCATTCTGATAGAGCTGAGTAAACATTAGCTGTTAGGAGGCAGCAAAGAGAAATACTTATAATACATCTGCTCTCACTGACGCAGTATTATCTTGCAAACATGAATAAAACAGCAGAAAGAGCTCAAATAATCAGACAGCATTAAACCTCAATAAAACACATACAATCTTTTGAAGTGGGGTTCTGTAAAAGGGTGTTGAACTATGATGTCTTACTTGTTTTAGATAGCTTTTCAAATGACATTGACATGGAGGAATAACGTTAAATTCTGAGCACCAACCTCACCGCTAGTCAGCCTTTCCAAGAACAAACAGATCGTTCTAATAAACTGTCACGTCAAAATTAAACCATGTTTCCCCAAGCTGAGGTCATTCATGAAGCTATCTGCAACAGGTAAGATATTTGTTGTTCATTACTTTTGAAGGAATATGATGTGTTCAAACTGATCCAGGCACATCATTCCAGGAATCAAAGTACTGTATGCAGATTTACATAATCAGAATGCATTCTGATGGAACAATGTTTATGAAGCTGCCTGAAGTTTTGTTCAAGGAAACTTTGTGTTTCCGTTAGATTTATAGGGTTTTGTCAAGCCCCACCCCCTCCGGAGTGGATCGACTTGTGATTGGTTATCTAAACCTCTTGATGTTGATTGACACCGTGTGGGTCAGCCAGTCATGGGCAGCCCCTGTCCCCCTGGTAACCTGAAGATTGTTTAGCATTCCTGTGATAAGGGTGAATTTATGAAGGTCATTTTAAACAGAGGAGCACACAATATCAACTGTTCACTTTGACTGTAACGGTCTACATTAAAAAGTGTTAACACACTCCTATTTGTGTCTAATCATTAGTGTGAGAACTATGAAAGACTAATTAGTCAATTTATATTAAGTATAAAGTATATATGTGTTGTGATTTAACTGTATTTATGTTATTCAAGTGTGTGAGCAGTTTAACAAGCTGCAACATGTGGTCAGCTCTGCTCTGCTCAGGGAGCAGACACTATCTTACCTTGTGGAGTTCCCCTTAATGTTTGATTAGAATTTGTAATTATAAAGTGTGAACTTAAAAGATTAATATGAATAAATGTGAGATTATATGTAAAACAGAAAAGTAATCAGTAGGCCCTTTAAAATGAATTCAGACCTGTAAATGATCAATAACGACACGCACACACATTTGTATAAAATGCATAATCAGTGACATTTCAAAGCTTGTAAAAAGATGTATAAAGGTATAGAAAAGCTGTAAAATCCAACACTTTTTACGACTCCACTTCAAAACATTTTAACTATTACTTGAACAGCACAAAGACTCGCTAAAAAAGCTAGGCACCTGTCAGAATGAGGTGAGAACTTATCATGTTTCCTTACTTTTGTAGTTTTTTTAAACAGCTTTTATACAAAGTATGTAAAAGCTGTGCAAAGTTACAAAATCTGAAGTTTACACCAAAAATGAATATGCTTTTCAAGCATAAGTGCTATATCTGATCTGCTGAAAATGTTTATTTAAGGTGCTTTCCTTCTCTTTTCGACCTAATGTATAGTTTTACGCACCCTAAACACTTATGCCGGCTACCCACCAAACGCGTTTTGAGCAACGGAAGCAGTCGGTTTACATGCAAAGTCTATGTGGAGGGGCGGCGAGGAGCGGCGAGGAGCGGCGAGGAGCGGCGCGACGTGGCGCGTTTTGAGCAGTTCGAGCAGCGCGGCAGAGCGCAGCAGTTCTTTTCCGCACACGCGGAGCATCCAGAGCAGCCGCTGCCAGAGTTCAAATAATTGAACTTTGGCTGCTCGCCGCGTCGCAGCAACCAATCGGGAGAGACTCTGCTATGTGATGACGCAACGACGACGGGACTTTTTTTGGACTTTTTAAACTTAGCCCAACGAGCCTCCATGAAGAAACCAGCCTCCGGTAAGAAACTTGGCATTTTTACAGTTGCCGCTGTCCGCTCGAGCGTACGATCACCCCAAACATAAAAAAAAGTTTTAATCTCAACAAAGACTTTCGGAGCTGCAGTTCGGCTCGTAGAAAACCCACTCAAGTAGTAACGAGGCTCACGAACAGCTGATTTTATCTGCCCGGTGTACAAAAAAACAAACCCGACCGGAAAAGGACCAAGACGCTCCTCCCACTGCGCGTCTTCGGTGTGAACAGACATCTGTTGACAAGCAGCCAACACCGTGCGTTGAAAGCGTTTTTGATGCTTAAGATGCGTTCAGTGGGAACCCGGCTTTATGCCGGCTACCCACTAAACACGTTTCAGGCAGCGGAAGCAGCCGGTTTACATTGAAAGTCTATGTGGAGGAGCGGCGAGGAGCGGCGAGGAGCGGCGAAGCGTGACACAGTGCATTTTGAGCAGTTCGAGCAGCGCGGCAGAGCGCGGCAGTTCTTTTCCGCGCACGCGACGCGTCTAAAGCAGCCGCTGCCGGAGTTCAAATATTTGAACTTTGGCTGCTCGCCGCGTCGCAGCAACCAATCGGGAGAGACTCTGCTATGTGATGACGCAACGACGACGGGACTTTTTTTGGACTTTTTAAACTTAGCCCAACGAGCCTCCATGAAGAAACCAGCCTCCGGTAAGAAACTTGGCATTTTTACAGTTGCCGCTGTCCGCTCGAGCGTACGATCACCCCAAACATAAAAAAAGTTTTAATCTCAACAAAGACTTTCGGAGCTGCAGTTCGGCTCGTAGAAAACCCACTCAAGTAGTAACGAGGCTCACGAACAGCTGATTTTATCTGCCCGGTGTACAAAAAACAAAACAAACCCGACCGGAAAAGGACCAAGACGCTCCTCCCACTGCGCGTCTTCAGACGCGTTCGATGTGAACAGACATCTGTTGACAAGCAGCGAACACAGTGCAGTAGGAGCGTTTTTGCTGCGCGAAACGCGTTTGGTGGGAACCCGGCTTTAGGACACCACACCGTTATAAAGTCTGTAGAACAAGCTTTTGGATAAAGTTTTATAAAATATCATTAGATTTAGATCCAAACTGAAGTGGTGATGCAAGTATAAAGACTTACGGTATTTCAACAAACTCCCAGGGGGGCTGTTATATCTCATTTTCATTGGCTGAGTTTCATGGTGTGGGAGATAATGTCATTGCCCATGTCTGTGTCCAACTGTCTGTCTGTTAGCAAAATCTCTTCAATTAGTGGATCTATTTCACGGAAACTCTCATGGTTGCACATCAAGAATAAAGTTTTGGAGTTAACCCAATTCAAGATGGTTACCACAACTATCTGACATTAGCAAGCAGTATTTGACATGAGACGGTCAGTTCTAGAGATATTCAATTAAAATTAGGTGTGGTAGCAGCTGAGAGTCATCCTCTCAACACATGCTCTGAATATTAATGGATCATACAGGTTATATCTTTGACTTGCAAGGCCATGGGTGATATACATTCCTTCAAGAAATGCTGGTTTTAATTTAATTTATATTTTCAAAGTCAAGTGATACAGATGATACATTCCCAGTTACAGTATTTATGTGTAACATATTCTGCGTTTCATTTGCCTCAATGCTCCATGACATGTAAATGATTTACTACAATGTGCGACTAGTGGCCTATCCACCAAAGTTGGTTTAAATTTGCTAATATTAAGTACATCTTCTCCTCTCATATATTTTTCTTGTAACATCCAGGACCTTTATTCTATACGGAACCCCGGAGGGGACATGGGGGATATTTTTTTTACTTTTGCGTTCCGTCACAATACTGTACTGTACAACAACGTTCCTCCCTCAAAGAAACTGGTCATGATTTAATGGAGTTTGTTTTGAAATCAGCCTTAAATATAAGGATATCCAGTGTGTGTTGCAGTGATAAAATTAGTTTAACGTTGGATATGTCACTTTCATGCTCTGTGGATTCAGGGCTTCCTCGTTCAAGCCGACGATCCGTCAGTCTAATTTCAGCTGCTCATTCTATCCCTCCGAGGAGAGATGGTTCTCTTGGGGACCGTCAACAAATTACCGGGCTGATGAGCTTGGTCTGAACACCGTTATAACATTTTAGATATATTTCCAGAGTATTTGTCAAAGCAGCATCATGTATCCTAAGTTTCCTCAGTATATTTCTGCATGGTAATAAATCATGAATTTTCTCACAATTTAAAATCCAAAAGAACAAAGGGGCACTCGTGTTTCAAAAGTACTGTAGCTTTCTTTTAAAGCATCAAAGTTCATTCAAGGATTCAAAGATACAAGAATCTTTATTTGTCGTTCTGAACCACCACATGTGGTGGAACGAAATTGTGTACACACAGGGTCCCAGTTACATCCAACAGAAGGATTTAAATGTGTGTAAAAGAAAATCTGTAATAAGATAAACTAAGAAAAACATTAACTAAAAACGCACTAAGCACACACTTCTGGAGGGCTTCATCAGTCTGAGGAGTCCCAAGTAAACTGTTTTCTCTACTAAAAAAGTCTGGTCCTCTGGACATTCAAAAACAAAACAAAAATATTGTAGAAATGTTTCGTCTTTCATCCGTAAGACTTCTTCAGTCTGAGGAGCTGTATTCAGCTCAGTTTTATAAATAGCACCTTCTCATAGTGGATCAACCAGTTTGCTGCTGACAGCCAAAACCAGCTGCTCACATGATTAAGGAGGACTATCAGCCTAACGATGGATTGTTAGCACCCTGATGGTTGTTTGCTATTCACAAGGGGCTGAGTGATACTAGCAATAACAGCATGGTAAGAGGCGGACAATTGAACACGGAGCCTCCACCCCTTGGAGGTAGGGATGCACCGATCCACATTTTCTTACTTCCGGCCCGATCCCGATACTTAACTCTGGGTATCGGCCGATCCCGATCCAGTTTGAAGGAAAATACACACGTTTAGAAGTTCTATATGTTAATCTCATTTGAATCGAATACACTACTGTATATGATTAATACACAAGTGCTTTATAATCAAGGTATTCACAACTGTTTTACATATGTTTATGCAATTAGACAACATTATAAGACATACTTTTAGATCTAACGAACAGGATGTTCAGAGGCAGATAACATGCTAAGCGGGCAGTTGCCCTTTGTGCTTCTCTTGGCCTTCTGAGGAGATCGGAACACACAGACACACAAACACAGGAATCATACTACTAAAATAAGTAGTACTTATGAACCACACACTTGGACATTAATTTACATTAATATTACACACAGGACACATCTAATGGTACATTTCTAAAACTCTCTTACTGAGCAGATAAGCAGAACAAAGAACACAGTTTCGAGAGACTTCTCACCACAGCTATAAATCTACAAGGTCATAGAACTGACAAGCAGAAAGGCTCCAGGACGCCTTA
>JBBPBX010076262.1:0-17156 GCA_038048925.1 Garcialebias charrua | reverse complement strand
AAATATATATATAAATCTATGTATATATACCAATAACCTAGTCACATCATAATTTACACCTTATGTTTGCGTGTAAATACAATGGCCCCGTCCGTGTATTTTCTCACTTTACTTTTAGTTTAAAAATTATAAAAACTAAAGAGCCTACAGTATTTTTACAGTCATTTTACAGTTAAAATAAATGTTTACAAAAAAAAAAAAACTAGTGTCACAAATAATCGCCGATCCTTTTAACACTCCCAGCACATCTATATAAAACAAACTAGGCAACACCAAAAGTGGGAGCCTGAATGATCCCTTCCACCATGAACTTGGTAAAGTCTTCATAAGTGTTGTGGACAGGAAGCTTTAGAGTAACCAGGCAGGTGTTTGCCTCAGGAAACAATCTGCCCTGGTCATGGTTGAAAGCTAGGACTGGCTGTGTAGAGAAGCCAAGAAGTGGTATTTTTTCTGCGCCCGATGCAAAAACCAAAATCTTCTCGAGTGTTATTGGATGTTCCCCTTCTGTAAATTCAACAAAAGAAATGGTTATTGAGTTTGTAGGAATATTACACGTTGAATTTTGTATGAATCCTTTAAAACTACCTTCCACTTCAACCAGGAAATCTTTCCAGAATCCTTCAATTCTCTTTTCAACACGCCATTGGTTGCTTCCAGGTGTTGCTTGTTCTGGCTCAAAGAGTCTCTTCAGGTCTTCTGCCATCAGTGGTCTTGGCAAGGAAGTGAATACTTCCCTGAAAACACTGGCGTGTCTTCGAACAAGGTCAAGGAGACCAAAGGTGTTCAGTCCATCAGCAAATCTATAAAAATAAGTACATAGCAGGAAAAACAATGTAAGGAAACGCATAATCTCTGCATTTGTGCCAAGCTCTCACATTGATTGAGTGCCCTCCATATCATGTGACCAGATCCTTCAGCAACAGTTCTAATGAGAACATAATTACGTGTTGTGCTTAAAGATGGCTGAAATATGTCTGGGTTTTGTTCACAAATGAGGGAAGAATGGAGCGGGAGATCAACAGGCGGCTTGTTGCTGCATCTGCAGTGATGCGGGTCCTGCACCGGTCTGCTGTGGTGAAGCCAGAGGCGAAGCTCTCGATTTACCAGTCTACTACGCCTGTCGCGATAGTCAATAAATCAATTAAAAAAAACAATTAGGACCATAATTTTCATTTACCGATTTGACCCTAAACCTAGCCTAAACTTTACTCAGGATGTGAGCTGGGCTTATGTCCCCATAAGAAACAGTAGGTCCTCACCAGGCTGTGATGTTTGCTTCATCTCTAAAGACATGCTGCTCTTTAATATTGTTTATTTACTGTCTCAGTTGTGCATGGTGTTTAAATTACATTTTGTTGTTCTTTGCATTTTTAATAAAGTGCATTATTTGTTAGAGACTAACAGTCCATTTTATTAAACATTCCTTAATAAATTAAAGTTTAATGATCTTTGAGGGGATGTGCTTACATTATTACGCTTTTATCATTATATTACTTTTAAAAGGGTCATCTGAAAATATTAACGCTTATTGCAATAATTTTTAAGACCGATGGAATAGCCTATTTAGGACAACACCGAACAGCAACTTTGCTATTGGTTGAAAACATATTAAGCTGCAGGTTCACTATAAAGGATTTTATTCGTTTTTAGGATTTGACGCAGATCCAGTGAGCGAAAGAGGATTATTCAACAATTTTTTTAACAGATGGATTATTATTAATGACATGAAACCACAACTTTGTAGATAGTATGAAAATATTTAACTGCCACAGAATCATTAAAAAAAGTAGATTTTAAATGATTTTGACCATTAAAATGTTTGTTATAACAAATCAAAGATCTCAGGTTGTCGGGCAATGTGAACCTGATGAAAGAATACTCTTGAGTGTGTACAAATACAGTTAAAGCAAAAAGGGAACTTACTGTTCAAGTGCTTCGTTGGTTCTACCATCAACATAAAAGTTTATAGCAGACTGTAGGACTTCGTCACGTCCCTCCAAAGATGTAATGTGCCTGAAGCACCCCAGCAAAGACAGGCTGTCAGCAGCATCTGAAATTGCATCTCTAGCTGATGGCAGATCAAGGGCCTCCTTTATCTTTAACATAAGGAAAACAAAAATAGTACGACTGCTTTTTCTTGAACTTCAGCTTAATGGTTACCAACAATGCTATGAATGCAAGTAAAAATTTAAATGCACCTTTTTCAGTTTCTCCACCAAAGATGGATCACCAATGTCTTCCAGGGAAGGCAGTGGAACTGGAAGACCACACAACTTACTGTACAGCCTCTCTGTGAAAAATCTAGGTGACACACCACCATGAATCGGTGCCACAGCAACCATGACTCCAAAGGTTCGGTAACGCTTCTTCTCGACAGCTGAACACACATAATACAAATAGTCACTTTTCTTTTAAGACGTACAACCAAGAGATAAATTAAATTAACTTGTCAGTGTGTGTAATGATGCATGTACAAACCATGGCTCTCCAAGTTCAGGTCATTGCGTTCCTTTCCATAAAATAAAGAACTGTCTTTCAGAGCTACCAAAAGTAGCTTAAAAAACTCTCTGGAGGGCCCACCTTCATCCACGGATCCCTCAGCTTGGTCACAGTTATCTAAAAAGATGATGCTCATTTTGGCCTCAGGTCTGAATGTTCTTCTTGCGAATGCTCTCACAGCACCATCCAATATGTTGTATCTGCAAACATTTATCATGTTGGAGGGATGCTCTTCTGGTTGCAGTTGGCTGGTGAGGGCACGCATGAGTGTTTCCAGATCTGGCCTAATTATATGTAGGAGTACAGATAAAGTTTGATTAATTCAGTGTCTAATTAATACAGCTGAGTTATCTGCGATTGGTGATAGGGATGTAAGTTAGATTCATAAATTAATCGTTAGTTGATTGATCTTATCAATCAACTAACAATTCTTTGTTAAGAGGCCATTTTCTTAAAAAATATGGCATTTCTCCTGAATAAAGGGTTCTTTTCCAACATGAGTGGTTGTTCTTTTACATGCCAACTTAAAAGAAAAATACAGAATTATATTTTAATTTATTGTTCCAGCTGTATTGAACACCAACTTAATAAACAGAAAACTGGATTTCTCACACTTTATTAAATTAGTAAATATTAGAAATGGGCTCATTTTACCTACTTATTGATTTAATATATGTTTTATGCATTTTTAAAAATGTAAAGTACTTCTGCCAACAGTGTTATTTTGAAATGCTTTATAAATAAGAGTTTTGTATTGTATATTTATAAAATTTAACAAAATAGGAATGCATTAGGTTGCAAGTTTTAAAAAAAAGATCAGCTATGAAACACGTAATCCACGCTGAACAGAAAGATGGAAAACTATAACTTAAACACAGTGTACCATGTTAAGCTAAAAATGTACTCAAACTATAACGCTACAGTATGTTCATTTGATCAGTTCACTAGTCACAGAAATTAAATTCATGTTAATTATTTGTAGTGACTAACATTTTTTGTTGCATTTTTGTTCTATCACATGGAGTTACACTCTACATGAACATGCTAACATTAGCTTGCCAATGTCTGTTCTTCTGCTTTCTTGTTTTAACCGTCATACTGCTACATGGTCCGGTACAGACTCTGGTATTTTTCAGAGGAGTTTGGTGTAATCCATTATTACTGTTCTGTTGCAAATAACACTACATAATACCCTGATGCATGCTCAATAATCCAGGTAGAAAAATCCAAAAAAGCTAAGTCTGGTCCTCTGGACATTCAAAAAACAAAACAAAACAAAGCAAAAAAAAACTGTAGAAACGTTTCGTCTTTCGTCCGAAAGACTTCCTCAGTCTGAGAAGCTGTGTTCAGCTCAGTCTTATAAATAGCACCCTCCCACAGTGGATCAACCAGTTGGCTGATGACAGCCGAAACCAGCTGCTCACATGATCAAGGAGGACCATCAGCCTGACGATGGATCGTTAACACTACATAAGATTTGCGAACGATGGCATGATTAATGATAACCCCAGAGACGAATCTCTGCTCTAGAAGCCTGTAAGGCCAGGCTAAGAGCAGGGGCACCCTCAGCTTCTTGTGACAAACCCTTCAATCTTTTGAGAGATTTTTCAAATTATTCCACCAAATGAAATTCATCAGGGGCTGTAATGGCTGCATCTTGATGTAATCATAAGAAGCTGATTATTTTACATACTGGATTTAAATCGGGGGAGTGGGACGTGTCTAACTGTGTTTCTGCGGACCGGCAACAGTCATTTTCAATAGTTGATTTTTATAAAGGAAACCAGAATGTGATGTTTGCTAAATGCTAACATTAAACATTTACTAAAGTGATTTGAAAAAAACTGGCTAATATTGCTAATGACTATTTTTTAATACACTCCTCTGTTGGGTTTGTTTTCTGACGTGTTTATTTTGTAGCATCTTCTCCAATTGACGACCAAACTACACTAACACAATATTTAAATGTATGTTTACAATTAATCGAAAGGAAGAAATTTTAACAAAATAAACAATTATTCAACAATTAAGCGTAAGTTGATTAATAGTTTGCATCCCTAATTGTTCACCTTATAATCATATCCCTGACACTTACTCATTGTCACTGATGGATTCATCCAAGTCACCTGGCTGGTGACTGGCTGTAGGGTTCAGGTCACAATGTTCCTCGTTGTGAACCTGGTTGTCCTAAGAAAACAATGAACAATCTTGTAAGGATTACAATGTTTTTCCCTCTTGAAATGTCAACAGTGTAAATTATACATACATATGTATACAATCTAAAATATGCTCTTTTAACTTTCTTGCAAATAACATAAATTTGTAAAATATAAATTCAACTAGCACATTAGTAGTAGTAGTAGTAGTAGTAGTAGTAGTAGTACTACATCAATATTGATTCTTTACCTAAGTCAACTGTGCATGGATAGCATTCCCGTTTATTTTAACATGAAAACAAATTCACAACTAGGGCTGCAACGATTAGTAGACGACTAATAGATTATTAACATAGTCGACGATTAATTTTAATAATCGTTTAATAGTTTTTCTTTTTCTTATTTTTTATTTATTGTTGTTCATTATTTTTTCTCTTAAAATTGCTTTCAATGCTTCCACTGCCACATCTGGCTTTCTGTCCTTGACATACGTGCTGTTGTGGTAACCAGGTTGGTCGTGGATGTCACAAGACCTTATACAGACAACTGTGGTATCATGGCTATCTGGCTACGTAGCTCAAAGTGTGGGATCATTTTAATAAAATGAAAGAGAAACCTGTGCAATGCAATATCTGCACGGCAGAACTTGCCTTCCACAACAATTGTTTTTAGTAATCATATAGCTAAAATCTGATGATGGTTACATAAAAGCAGCTGCATTCATGTGCAATAAACTGTACGTTTCATTTTAAATTATCGTATGCTCCGATTAGTCGACTAATCGAAATAAATTATTGTTAATTAATCGACTATAAAAATAATTGTTTGTTACAGCCATATTAACAACACTTATGTTCAAGCAAATGTACTTATCAAACTTCTTCTGTGTAATTTCAGAATTAAGTACTATATTCTCAAATTCAATCCTAATTTAAGAAGTAAGAGTAAAAGCCACTTATCAAAATATATTCGGACTCAATTTCACTTTTACTCTGTCAGATATTACAGACAGCTCGACAGATAAAAAAGTATGCTGCCATAGGGCAGATACGGGCTACAATGTATTTAAACAAAGCATCATGTGCGAAAGCATCATATGAAGCCTTTTTGACTGTCCTTAAAAGTGCTATATAATACTGATGCAATATTATTTGTTCCTAGATAAAACGGCTTCCACCAAGTAGGGGTCTCTGTAGTACATGTCCCATGGGCGGAGATGGTCCAAATCATGATTGGAGGAGGTCTTGATGTGTGCAGAGAAAGTCCAAGAGACGTGATTGGTTGGATTGACGGTGGTGTTTTAAGGGGGGGGGGGGGCTTGGTAAAGTAGGGCAGGAAACAACATGTCTTCTTCAAATGTCTCTTGTGCCGTTGTCAAAGTAGGCAGGACTTTTATGTTGAAAACAGGCTATTATACGGCTGCAAAACCTTTCCACGAGCTGAAGGCCTCAATAGATAGATAGATAGATAGATAGATAGATAGATAGATAGATAGATAGATAGATAGATAGATAGATAGATAGATAGATAGATAGATAGATAGATAGATAGATAGATAGATAGATAGATAGATAGATAGATAGATAGATAGATAGATAGATAGATAGATAGATAGATAGATAGATAGATAGATAGATAGATAGATAGATAGATAGATAGATAGATAGATAGATAGATAGATAGATAGATAGATAGATAGATAGATAGATAGATAGATAGATAGATAGATAGATATAGATTTATTTGTCCCCGTAGGGAAATTAATTTGCAACATTTGTCAGCAGGCATTGACATAAAGGACATACTTATACATACATACATGACATCATCATCCATCATTACAGCAAAGATGTTTCAGCTCAGTAATTCATGATACCTTAGTATTATTTAATGATTTAATTGCTTGTGGTATGAAAGAAAATTTTGTTCTGTTTCTTGAGAATAAAGGAAGGCCATACCTTCGCCCTGAAGGAAGCAACTCAAATGAAGATCTTAGGGGATGTGTGTCGTCTGCTATAATCTTGTTTGCCTTCCTCACAACTCTGTCCATGTATATCTTTTCCATACTTGGCAAAGTGGTCCCTAACAGTTTGCTGGCTGTAGTTACTATACTTCTCAAGGATTTCTTCTGAGCCTCTTAGCATTGCCAAACCAACAGATGTTACAAAATGTTAAAATACCTTCAATAAAAGCAGAATAAAACATTAACATTGAGGCCAGATAATGACACACTTTTTTCCCCCTTGGTGTTTGACCCTAGATTAGTTTAATTTTATGGCATTTTAAACTCATAAGCAGACATATAAGACATGTGTTTTTTTATTTTTAGGCTTTGTTTGTATTTTAGTAAACTGTCTTTGAGTTATTGTATGGCATTTTCAGTTAACCCCGTGCTATAAGAAATAAGATTGAGTCAGGCCTTACATGCACACACTAGGCAGAAAAACCAAGGCCTCTGAAAAGCAGCAGGTCTCTCTCTGAGAAAATATGGGTCAAAACTAGATAAGAAGCTGCAAGGAGTTTTGCTGTAGGAGAGCTGGGGCTTATCAAGAAGAAAATAGTTTTTAAAGTATTTAAAAAGTAGTGAATCTATCATCTCACACCAAAACAGAACAGAACATGTAAAACTCTGCATGTTCTGCAGAAAGTTTGACTTGTAGAGATGCAAGGAGAGTTTGGTTACAGAGAGAAACCTTTAAACTAGTTAGTTTTGGTGTTTTGACAGAGACAGAGCATGGAGCAGGCCTCACATTTACATACACACGCATGGCAAGATGCACAAGGGCACACACACGAAGGCATATGCACATACACACACAGCCTCCTCGCTAGGGCAAGACGCGCATACACACATGCGCACATAGTCACACACACGTGCACACGCGTACACACACACACACATAGAACCAAACATGTGCATGTGCAAAGGCCTCAGAGAGTTTTAAACTAGATAAGGACACTGGCACGCACGCACACCCTCCACAGGCAGAAAGAAACAGCTGAGGCGCTTATCAGACAAAGTCTGCTCAGAATAGAATGCACACTTTACGGAGAAAGAAAGCTGCAGGAGAAACTGCAAGAACGGAGCGTTTGTTGATTCAAGGCCTGTTAAAAATGAAAAGAGTGTTTTTAAAGTATTTAAAACAAAAATAATCAAAATAAAATGTATGTTCTATGATTAAATGGAGGTGTATAATTACAGTATTGTGATAATGATGTGATTAATGTATGTTTTGTAAGATTTACAGTTCGCTAAAAGGTGGTTTTCCAAATGTGGGTGAAAGGTGACCAGAGTTGTTCATGCGAAGGGAGGGCTGAGAGCTGAGAGACATTACATCATTGTTCAGCGGGGGCTGAGAGGAGATGTAAAATATTACCTCACCATTGACCAATAGAATGACAGGAAAATGACCTAGTGGTCTAGAATAGTGGGGGTCAAACCCTTTTCTTGACTATAAATAAGGCTGTTTGAGAAGAGAAATTTGCTGAGCTTTGGACTTCTGAAGAATTCTTGTGGTTCATGGACTGGACTCTCTGGAAGCTACAAAGAAGAACTTGGATTATCTGAAAAAGGATTTTTCTTTGACCGACAAGGAATACTTTTTACCTCTCAGCCCGGATATCTCCAAATCCTTCAAAATTGGACCAGCTTCAGAGATGGAATAAATTTTCCTATTCTTTTGGAAATCCCTTGTGGCACTTTCTGACAACAAAAGGTAGGATTTATTCCCAGTTACCCAAGACTAAAATTATATAAAAAATTATTGCAGTAAAAAAGCCTCCTTTTCTATGAAGATTTTAAGATCAGTTGTAAGATTTTGCAAGATGTTGAGGATTTAAAGTAATATTGGAAGAAGCTCTGAGCTCCGACGGACCGCCGCGAGGCTGTTTACGTTGATGGGAACACGGTGTACTTTTTATCTTCATCCTGCTGTTGAAGGCCTCTCGTCGGCTCAACTGAGCCATGATGGATTATAATTGATCATCCTGCTGGGGGCACCTCATCAGCTGGACAGAACCAAGAGTTTTGTGGAGTAAAACAGCACTTCTTGATTGGATTAAAGCCGGAATTACTAATTCTTCCTTTCTGTGGGATAAAAAAACAAAGAAAATGTGTTCAGTCTGTTGGAGTGGATAAAAGCTGCTTTTACTGAATGCAAGACCCCAACCTTGGAAAAACTGCTTGTTTTGAGCTAAGGGAACACCGCTTCGAAGGTTTTGTTCATCAATGTCGCACAACAGGTCTTGAATAGATTAAAGCCTGAATTACCAATTCTTCCTTTCTGTTAGGATTAAAACACAAGACTACTTGGGTGGATTATTAAACAATAATTCCTGGTGGGATTAAACAAAGATTTGTCCAGTCTGTTGGATTACATACTTCTGACTGGAGTACAACAGAATCACCTGGAGGTTTTTCTGTAGAAAAACAACAAGATTTCCTGATGGGATTATAAAACAAAGTTTCCTGGAGGATTAAAAACACAAGCTCTTCCTGGTGGGATTAAACAAAGATTTGTCCAGTCTGCTGGAGTGTAGACTTCTGACTGGAGTACAACAGAATCACCTAGAGGTTTTTCTGTAGAAAAACAACAAGATTTCCTGATGGGATTATAAAACAAAGTTTCCTGGAGGATTAAAAACACAAGCTTTTCCTATATGGGATTAAAACAAAGAAGATTTCTTTAATCTATTGGAGTGAAAATCCCTGACCGATCACAACGAGACTACATATGGGATTATAAAACAAGTTTTCCTGGTGGAAATAAAAACACAAGTTGGAACACAACAAGATTACCTGGATGGATTAAACATATTTGATCGGAATCAGATTATTGTAGAATAAACCAACATTTTTGAAGATTATACAAATTATTGATTGGAGTACAACTCAATTCAATTAAAGCTAAAAACACCTTAAAGCCCAGCGTGGAAGACATCTTTGGTGAGCTGTTGAATCTTTTAACTCTTTGAATGCAAGTCATGTATCTGATTTATTGACCTTTAGTAGAAGTGCTTATGCTGTTACCCCTTGCAACTATTAATTAAAGAAACATAAAACGTACAAATTTGGATTTTTTCATTGAGTCATGTGATATTAAATGATGGGAAACTTGGTTCAAGGATAACAATAATTAAGTGATGGTTCAAATAGTAAAACAATATCACTGGAGGTTTTGAATGGTTTTATTAGCCACAAGAGATAAACAACATCCTAGGATCTTACTTTCCAAGATCCTAAAAATTACTAGACCCGGAAACAATTTCTATCTACAAGAGGTAAGGCTGTCGTTAAATGCATGTTTCTCTTTGAGATACGATCTGACTCCATTCTGCTAAGTCAGGCTATCTAAGGGAGTGGAAACGAGGATGTGATGTGCAGATGTTAGACAGTGAACAAGTCTAGGTGAATTACCTCGTCTCAGCCTTAATCCTAACTTTCCGGACATATTAGGTGATACTAGTGTGCAGGGATAAAAGTTAAAGGAACCGTTATTGGATTAGGCTGGAGTGAGGACATGTTGCAAGGTCCTGCGGCTTACCTCACTCACGTAGAATGACATCGTCTACACCTACATTGAAACCTTCGCATATCATTTTTTGGGCTGTCTCAGCCCACAGGACATGTTCTGCAGAGACTCCCTTCTTGCTTTCACCTGCATAGCTTTAAAATCACTCTAACTTTTAGCTAATTAACATATATGGCACATAGTGACCATATTCTGTGTTATGCTAAAGCCAGCATACAGGCCACTGGTGAAAGTCACAAAACCAGTCCGCAAGCAGATACGAGTGTGGCCAGAGGGGTCTTCAGAGGCACTCCAGGACTGTTTTGACACCACAGATTGGAGTATGTTCAAAGAAGCTGCTACCACAAACAACACCACATGTCTCCAGGAGTACTCAGACACTGTATGTTCATACATCACCAAGTGCATTGATGATGTAACCAACCTTAAAACCATCACTGTTCGGGCTAACCAGAAGCCATGGCTGACAGCTGAGGTTTACAGACTCCTGAGAGCCAGGAATGCTGCCTTCAAAGCGGGAGATCAGGTGGGCCTGAGGGCAGCCAGAAACAACCTGGACCGGGGCATCAGAAAGGCAAAGAAGCAGTATTCTGGGAAAATAGCTCACCGTTTCAAGGACAGCAGGGATACACGCAGTCTGTGGCAGGGAATACAGACCATCACAAACTACAAACCACCCCCCCAGACCTGTGACAGCTCAGCCTCTGCGCTGAATGAACTGAATGAGTTCTTTGCTCGGTTCGAGGCAAGTAACAGCACACCAGCACATAAACTCCCCCCCTCTCCTGATGGCCAGGTGCTGACGCTGTCCTCAGACAGCGTAAGGCGATCATTCATCAAGATTAACGCCCGGAAGGCCTCTGGTCCTGACAACATACCTGGTCGTGTGCTGAAGGACTGTGCAGGGGAACTCGCAGCGGTCTTCACGGACATCTTTAACATCTCACTGAGCCAGGCCATCGTCCCCACCTGTTTCAAAGCCACCACCATCATCCCTGTCCCAAAGAAGGCAACGCCCGCATGCCTCAATGACTATCGCCCAGTAGCACTCACCCCCATCCTGATGAAGTGCTTTGAACGGCTAGTCATGAAAAGCATCACATCTGTCCTCCCTGACTCCCTGGATCCCTTCCAATTTGCATACCGACCTAATCGCTCAACCGACGATGCCATCTCCTCTGCCCTTCACACAGCTCTCACACATCTGGACACGAAGGACTCCTATGTTAGAATGTTGTTCATCGACTTCAGCTCGGCATTTAACACCATCATCCCCCAACAGCTCATCCTTAAACTGGACAGTCTGGGGCTGAACACCTCAATGTGTAACTGGCTGCTAGACTTCCTGACCGGGAGACCACAGACAGTGCGGGTCGGGAGTAACACATCTAGCACCATCACATTGAACACAGGGGCCCCACAAGGATGTGTGCTGAGCCCCCTTCTATTCACCCTGCTAACACACGACTGCACACCATCGTACAGCTCCAACCACTTCATCAAGTTTGCGGACGACACAACAGTGGTAGGTCTCATCAGCAACAACGATGAGACGGACTACAGGAACGAGGTGAGCCGCCTGGCCTTGTGGTGCGGACACAACAATCTCACTCTCAACGTGGAGAAGACAAAGGAGATTGTTGTGGACTTCAGGAAGAGGGATGCCCAACATCCCCCTCTGACCATCAACAGCACCGCAGTGGAGAGAGTAGACAGCACCAAGTTCCTGGGAGTGCACGTCTCAAAGGACCTGTCCTGGAGCAGGAACACTGCAGCACTGGCAAAGAAGGCTCACCAGCGTCTCTACTTTCTCCGCAAGCTGAAAAGGGCTGGAGCTTCAACCCCCATCATGAGCACCTTCTACAGAGGTGCCATAGAAAGTGTCCTGACCAGCTGCATCACTGTGTGGTTTGGTGCATGTACTGCATCCTGCCGCAAGAGCCTCCAGCGCATTGTGAGAGCAGCTGAGAAGATCGTGGGCACCTCCTTGCCCTCACTGCAGGACTTACACAGCAAACGCCTCACTCGGAAAGCCCACCGCATGGCAGGTGATCCCACACACCCACTACACAGCTGCTTCAGACTGCTGCCATCAGGGAGGAGACTGAGGAGTCTCCAGGCTCGAACCAGCAGACTGAGAGACAGCTCTGTTCATCAGGCAGTCAGAATGCTAAACACTCTGCCTGCTCTGCCTCCCCTCCCATTTGAACTGCCTTAACACTAAAACTTTCTCACATATTATCACTCAACACAAAGTTTTTAACACTAGACTCTGTGTCACCAAACGGGTTTTCACTAAACTCTCGGTCATGTGCTCATACAGTTTGCACTACTTCTCATACTTGCACTAATGTCTGTATTACATCACTGCCTATAATCATAATACTGTTTACATTCTCTGTTTACATTTATTAATACTGTTTACTTTTATTACTACTGCTTACATGTAATTACTACTGTTTACATTTATTTACACTACTCTAATATCTACACCACTGCTGGTACATATACAGTGTGCTCTGAACGGTCTTATTTAGGGATGCCCAATGTGCCTTACTGCATATGCCACTTTTTGCCTCTACAACAACATCAACTACTACCTCATACATATACTGTGTACATTGACTCATACGCTGCTTTGCCACTTTGCAAATGTCAATGCTAGAAACCTTTAGTTTATTTTAGTTATACTTTTTATACTCTTTTTTTATACCACTATGCAAAAAAACTCAGGACAGTGTTAGTTTTACTATTTTATGCTTATGTCTATTATTATATGTTTCAGTGTTTCAATGTTTAGATGTTTACTGTTGCACCGAGGGACTGAGAGAAACGCAATTTCGGTCCTGTGTATGTCCTGCACTGTACATATTGCAGATCTGACAATAAAGTTGACTTTGACTTTGACTTTGACTAGTGGCTGCAACAAAACCACGTCTTTACCTGGTGCTGTTCAAGCTGATTACCTCCCTGAATTCCAAGATTTTCCTGTCAGGAGTAGAAGACCACATAAGCAACAACATATTTAAAAATATATACAGAGTCCTTTTGGCAGTAGGTGATATCACCTTTTTCTTAATATTTTTATACACATCACCATTGTCAGGGTTAGTTAATGAGAAACTCCAGGCCGTAGGCAAGTTCAAAAATCAATAACACAAGGCCTTTGATGATAAACGCAAAAGCCTGTACATGTAACACAAAATTATTCTTCTTCTTCTTCTTCTTCTTCTTCTTCTTCTTCTTCTTCTTCTTCTTCTTCTTCTTCTTCTTCTTCTTCTTCTTCTTCTTCTTCTTCTTCTTCTTCTTCTTCTTCTTCTTCTTCTTCTTCTTCTTCTTCTTCTTCTTCTTCTTCTTCTTCTTCTTCTTCTTCTTCTTCTTCTTCTTCTTCTTCTTCTTCTTCTTCTTCTTCTTCTTCTGATGAGGCGTGTGGAGAGGAGCTGAAGGGAGAGCGTGAGCAAATTGGATATTTTTATATCTTTACCTTTTTCTTACTATTATATTTTGTCACTGGGTGTTCATGTAACTTATTTAGGTTGTGATTTTGAGTTAGTATTGTCACGATTTAAGGTTTTATTTTTGGTTTGGGTGGGGCCGCCAGGTGCACCTGGCTGGCCGGCGTCTAGACGCCATGGAGAGCACGGGGAACTTCTCCACGCTGACACGGAAGAACGGCATCAAGGTGAGTGCTGTTTCTGCATGCAGCGTGGAGGAAGTTTGTTTAGCGGTGGGAGAGGTGGTCGGACATGGATCCATTAAATCCGCAGCCCGCATGAATGGGGCTGTAGTGATTTTTGTGGACTCTGTCCAAAAAGTTCAACAGCTGGTCGAGGCTAGCATTTCAGTGGGAGACTTATTTCTACACGTGTCACCACTGAAACTGCCAACCACGAAAATAACTTTGTCCAACGTCCCCCCGTTTGTAAGTGACGAGTTTTTAATCAGAGAACTGTCCAGATACGGGAAGGTGGTGTCCCCGATCAGAAAGGTCCTGACGGGGTGTAAATCACCCCTCCTCAAACACGTCGTCTCTCACAGGAGACAGCTCTATATGATTCTGAATAACCGGGGGGAGGAGTTTAACGTGTGCTTTCATGCTAAAATTGATGATTTTGATTATCTTCTGTACGCCACTTCAACAAACATGAAGTGCTTTGGATGTCACCAAACGGGACACGTCATTAAGATGTGTCCAAACAGAGACGGGCCGGTCCCTCCCGCTGCTGATGCGGGGGAGTCTGCCGCCGGTCCCCCTCCCGCATCGGCTGCGGGGGGAGCCGGGGATGCGACCGGTCCCTCTCCCGCTGCTGATGCGGAGGGGGCCGGGGCTGCGACCGGTTCCCCTCCCGCTGCTGATGCGGGGGAGTCTGCCGCTGGTCCCCCTACCGCGTCGGCTGCGGGGGGAGCCGCGGCTGCGACCGGTCCCCCTCCTGCTGCTGATGCGGGGGTGTCCGCGACCCCCGCCGACACGGATCATAGTGTTGAAGCACCAACTGTGGAGAGAGAAGCACCAAGTGCATGTGGGGATAAAAATGACAGCACGGAGGTGTGTGGTGGTGGTGGTGGTGAGGAGAATGGTGGTGTTGTGGATGGAGAGGGGGAGGCTCAGGGGGAGGTGGGGGAGAACGACAGAGAACGAAAAGTGCAAGAGGGTGACATGGGTGATGAAGAGTTAGTGTGTGGTAATCAGGAAGAAAAAATAGAGGTGGATGGAGAGAAAAACGGTACAGTAAAGAAAAGTGAGAGGTTAGAGGCTAGAGAGAGTGAAGCAGGAGCGGGTGTAGAGGAGATGGAGCTGGAGATAAAGAAAAATAGCAAAGAGAACATTGTTGAAAATGCTACAAAAGCTAGTAAACAGACAGACAAAGTGTCTGAAGAGATGACAGAGAAAGTAGACAGTGACAGTGAGAGCTGCTGCTCTGATTTGAGTGAAGTCTCTACATTACAGGAAAACAATGAACCCCGTTACCCTGCAGAATTATTTCTGACTTTCCTTAGCCAAACAAAAAAGCAGAAAGGAGTTAATGTGGAAAGTTATTTTCCAAACCTAGATATGTTTTACTCCTCAGCAAAGCATCATATAAAACACAAAGAAGTGTCAGGTTTTACAGACCGAGAAATTTTTAGATTAAAGAAAATAATGACTAAAGTTAGAAAACAGCTCTGAATAAACTATGAACACTTGCACTTTCCCATTTTTTATAGTCATTTTTTACACGTTTTCTAACCTCTTTATCATCATGGATTCTTTCAAAATGGCATCCTTAAACCTCAACGGTGCCAGAGAGGCTGTGAAGCGTGCGCTGGTTTATCAAACCATGAACTATAAAAAAATTGACGTTTTGTTTTTACAAGAAACTCATAGTGATGTGTCCATTGAGACAGAGTGGCACAAAGAGTGGAAAGGGGAAGCCATTTTTAGTCATGGCACCTCCAGGAGTGCAGGAGTAGGACTCCTTTTCTCCAACACTTTCACTCCCAGCCACACAGAAGTGCAGCACATTATTCAAGGGAGATGTCTTTTAGTCAAAGCTGTTTTTGAACATTTTACTGTAATTTTTATAAATATTTATGCTCCCACTGCCAATGCAGAGAAAAAGTGTTTTTTGGAAAAAATTGGGGAAAGGTTGGGAGATTGTGGGTCCTCAGATTATGTTTTTTTAGGAGGGGATTTCAATTGCACTGAAAATGAATTCTTAGACCGCAATCACGCAGAGCCCCACCCGGCAGCCCAGCGTGTCCTGATGCAGCTGATCACGTATCATGGCCTGGTGGACGTATGGAGGAGGATGCATGCAGACTCCAGGCAGTACACGTGGTCCCACCTTAAAGAAAATGGCATTTCTTTAGCTCGTCTCGACCGCTTCTATTGTTTTAAACATCATTTTAATGTTTTTAAAGCTTGTCAGATTTTACCAGTAGCTTTTACAGACCATTCGCTGATTTTAGGTAATGTTTTTATCAGAAACATTTTACCTAAGAGCGCCTACTGGCATTTTAATTCAGTCTTAACTCATGACCGTAGTTTTAAGGAGATTCTGAGTTATTTTATGGAGGTTTTTAGACAGAGGAAGGGTGATTTTACGTGTTTGCAGCAATGGTGGGACAACTGTAAAGTTGAAATAAAACTGCTGTGTCAGCAGCACACTGTCAACGTCACTCGCAACATCACCAGATCTATCAAAGATCTGGAGATTGATATAGTGGAGCTAGAACGACTCAGTGACTCCACAGGAAACCGAGAGCACTTTGAAGCTCTCAAAGCAAAAAGGTTAGTTTTAACCAACCTACTGGACGCGAAGGTACAGGGCGTATTGGTCAGATCCCGGATGCAAAACATCACAGAAATGGATGCTCCCTCTAGCTTCTTCTTTAGCTTGGAGAGGAAAAACGGGCAGAACAAAGTCATCCACTCTCTGTTGTCAGACACCGGGCAGCAGCTGAGTGAGCCAGGACAGATCAGGAGGAGGGCTGTGGAGTTCTACTCCTCGTTATACCAAAGCGAATACGAGAGAGATGATGAACTGTTCGGGGAGTTCTGCAGTGGATTACCCCAGGTCTCTAAGGAGACCAACGCACAACTGGAGCGCCCCCTGGGGCTTCTTGAGCTCCACACAGCCCTCCAGAGCATGCAAGGCCAGAAGGCACCCGGCATAGATGGACTCACTGTGGAATTTTATAAAGCCTACTGGGACATTTTAGCAGAAGATCTGCTGGGTGTCTTCAACGACAGTCTGAACACTGGCTCACTCCCACTGTCATGCCGCAGGGCAGTCATTACTCTCCTGCCAAAAAAAGGGAACCTGCAGGAGATGAAGAACTGGCGCCCGGTGTCCCTACTCTGCACCGACTACAAAATCCTCTCCAAGGTCCTAGCTACTAGGATGAGAGATGCTATGGAGCAGGTCATCCATCGGGACCAGACTTGTTGCGTCCCCAGTAGGTCCATGGTAGATAACATCTACCTGAT
>JBBPBX010076261.1:0-17157 GCA_038048925.1 Garcialebias charrua | reverse complement strand
TGTAATTTTGTGATTATTTCAATAAAAGGTCTATTTTCTGGTAGACCAACATAAGTTGAAGTCTCTCGTGAAATTACATTTTTCAGGAGGAGGAGGGAGCGATCACTTGACTTTTGGCCAAAAAAACAAAAGAAAACTCCAGATAAGGGATTAAGAAGGGGAAATTAATACATTTGTGTCACATATAAAACAGTCCTGCATCGCTTTGAATGAGAACATGCGGCTGCTCGCTGGCTGCGCGCTGGGACAGGTGGGGGCGTGGGTTAGGGGCCAAAAACTCCGCCCCTTCTGTTCTCTGATTGGTCCGGTCAAAAATCAGCCGGAGAAATTGTTGTCTATGGGAGAAGTCCCAGACTGAGCAGTGAAGGGAAATGAGAATTGAGCGGAGCTGTGCAGGAAGGCGAGGGCCAGGCTATGGAATTACTGAAATAAATCAACTTTTTTCAGGATATTCTTTATGACCAGCACCCGTACATGAAAAGAATTGACATTTTTAATAAATAGCATTTTCATGAACCATTATGAATTTTGAACAAGGACATTGTACTACCACAGCAAGACAACGTTTTTCCTGCCTGTACTCAGACCAGCCATTAGCTCATCAGTTCAGTCAAAATTAAACTATTTCTCCAAACTGAGGCTATTAAATGATCCTTCTACGACCAGATATTATTTATAACCTTTTCACAAAAGCACACTTCAAAAGATGTGAGCTGTGACTAACTTGCCAGATGTGTAGAGCTGATTGATCAGACATGCTTACACGTTGCAGATGCTACAATGGTGCGTCCGCGGTGGTTTTGGTGTGACACATTTCTTACACATGGAAACAGAGGGCACTTTAAGTTCGTTCTGAAATAAATTGACAAGAGAAACACTGCATTGTACTTTTATTAAATCAACGTTAAAATAATTTAACTTGAGGATAAAAGTAGTAATAAAATCCTTCAATTCTATAAAAGTTATGATGCTGTGTAAAAATGTAAATTTAAAAATAATGCAATGATTTGCAAATCCCAAATTTTATGTATAAATGAAACATGGTAAACATTTCAAATGTGAAAATAAGATTTTTATTTATTTTATTTTTTTTGGAAAAAACACGGTAATTTTGAATGTGATGGTTGCAACACATTAAAAAAATACATACTGTATTCATGTTTCCTGATGTTAAGGATCTGTTTTAACAACAGTCTGTAAAAGTCTGAAAACTGAGAAAACCAGTTGTTGGAGTTTTTGGAGGGAATGTTGTTCTATTCCTGATGGATTCTAGATTTTCAACAGTCCTGTGGTCTTTTATGGCTTTTTGCAAAGGTGGGCAGCGCTAATCCAAAAATTAGTTCTGCAATTTCTAAAGCGCTTATTAAGTTATTTAGGTCCGCAATTTCAAAAGCGCAAATGTCTTAGGAAAACTAGCGGAAGCATATTTTATACCGCTAGTTCAATTCAACACTTGGTAGCCAGCAATAAGTTATCCAATATTTGCACTACGCTGCCAACTAGCGGTGCATGAACTGTTATACATCTTCATCCTACCTATAACCGCGAATCGCTGGGGATGTCATTTCCTACAATAGACCTTTCGTTCATGGTCTAAAAATTAAACCGTTGTTGAATGTGTTGAGGATTGCTATTTCGGCTGCTTCTTTGTCTTTTTCTTTTGTTTATTGTAGATTTTTCATTAAAAATGCATAGATAAAGTAATTTTAAAACTGTTTACTGGAAAACTGAAGCGCTGCAATGCATTGGGCACATGACGAAAGCAAAGCACGGAGTATACAGGAAACCAAACCAAAGTTTGCCATTTGCTCCATTTGACCACTAGATGTCTGTCTTCATCAGCATTCATTCATTCATTCATTCAACCTTTATTTATACAGGCTAGCCTCGTTGAGTCACGGGGACTCATTTACAAGAGGGACCTGTTTCACTCACACCAAACAACCATCCACTCTCACACTCACACCTAGGGTCAATTTAGAGTCACCAATCAGCCTAACATGCATGTTTTTTGGTCTGTGGGAGGAAACCGGAGTACCCGGAGGAAACCCACGCATGCACGGGGAGAACATGCAAACTCCACCCAGAAAGGCCCCCGGACCGGGATTTGAACCGGCAACCTTCTCGCTGAGAGGCAGCAGCTCTACCAGTTGTGCCACCGCACAACTGGTAGAGCATAACAATCCGCCAGCATAACATCTTTAAATCATTTCTGCAGTGTTAATTGTGAAGGTTTATAGTTCTGAATTTAAACATGCCATGCAACAATATTTTTTATTACTTGGAAATAAAATGTGGTTATTAAGACATGTAAGTAGTTATAGCAAGTATAAATTTACCAGTAAATCTTTTTAAAGAGCCGTATACACTGCATTTTATCATAACGTCTGATACAGTATTTAAATGTCAGCTTGTTCTATTATTATTATTTTTTTTAAGTACAGTATTTGAAACAGCAGTGAAAACAACATTTGTGTGAGGGAACACTCATTTATTTGCAACCAATCATTTCTTGTCACTGTGACAAGACATGATTGGACTCACATGACAGGTAATAGCCAATAGGGCCCCTTAGGGCGGGCCCCGCTCTTAAATCAACCGGACGACTGCTCACGGACCACATCCGGCGCTGACCGGATGTGGTCCGTGAGCAGTCGTCCGGTTGATTTAAGAGCCCGTAAATAAGTTTTTTCGTTTTTACTGATAGATAATTAGTTATTAGCGGTACTGCATTTTAAATAGAAATAGCGCAAATCCGCTTATGAATTATAAAAATTTGTAAATTCGCTATAGCGCTAACAAATTGTTTAGGTCTGCTATTAGCGCTTTAGCGGGCTGGTGCCCACCTTTAGATTTTTGTTTCATGATGTTCGACATGTCAGTTGGTGAGAGGTCTGTACTGCTCCTGAAGTCTTCCAGTATGAAGAAGCCATGCTGCTGGAATGGATGCAGTTTATTGTTATGTTGCTTTATTATGTGAGGCCTGTCCTGAGAAAGACATCTTATGGAAGAGAGCTTAGATTTTTCTAAAACCTGTATATACATTTTTGCAATGATGGTGCCATTTCAGATGTGTAAGCTGTCCATGCCAGAGGCACCAATGCACCACCATGCCATCATGGAGGCAGGTTGTACAACTGTGCACTCATCAGTGTGTAATACGTCTCCTGTCTGGTACAGACAATGAGGTTTTCAAAAACAATTTCACATTTTGTTTTGCCTGACCACAGAACAGTTTCCCACTTTGCCTCAATCCATTTTAAGCGAACAGCAATGTTTATTTGAAATCATCAAGCGTAACCGCCCCATTGGCAAACGGCCAGGCCACCGGGAAATGTCTTGATGCTCCGAATAGCCAGTCGCCCCTGCTGCAGCCTGAGCTAAATCATTTAAAATAATTTATTTTAATAAATGAGTTTTTGTGCTGTGCTTTTATTTGTGTGTGTGTGTGTATGTGTGTGTGTGCGTGCGTGTGTGTGCGCTGAGCTTCTTAAAGCTCTCCCCAGTGTCTGCAGCGTGTCAGATCGCCTCATTCCTCAAGTAATCCAGCGTTTTTGTTCCTGACTAATTTCAAAAACTGAAATGAAAAGAGTTCTGTTTGGAGCAAGAAAACTCTGCATTCCTGCAGAAGAACCTGGTCCCATCTGTGAAACATGGTGGTGGTAGTATCATGGTTTGAGCCTGTTCTGCTGCATCTGGACCAGGACGGCTTGTCATCATTGATGGAACAATGAATTCTGAATTATATCAGAGAATTCTAAAGGAAAATGTCAGAACATCTGTCCATGAACTGGATCTAAGAGAAGGTGGGTCATGCAGCAACACAATGACCCTAAACACACAAGATGTTCTACCAAAGAATGTTCCAGAAGAATAAAGTTCATGTTTTGGAATGGACAAGTCAAAGCCCTGACCTTCATCCAATCCAGATGTTGTGGAAGGACATGAAGCAGCTGTTAATGTGAGGAAACCACCAACATCCAGAGTTGAAGATGTTCTGTACAGAGGAATGGAGAAAACTCCTCCAAGGTGATCAGGACTGATCAACACTTATAGAAATGTTTAGTTGAAGTTATTGATGCACGGGGGGGGGGGGTGTCATTTTAATTGGATTCTTTTCCTCAATAAATAAATGATCAAGTATAACATGTCTCATTTTTTTAAACTGGGTTCTCTTCATCTACTTTTAGGACTGGTGTGAACATCTGATGATGTTTTAGGTCATATTGATGCAGACATATAGAAAATCATACAGAGTTCACAAACATTCAAGCACCACTGTACTGTTGAATTCCCTCAGCAACATGGGACATGGGCAACATACTGTTTTGTCATTCCCAGTACTGACCTGTTGCCAGTAAACCAAATTAGCTGGCAGATGTTTCTCCAGCTGTTAGTTTACTTTAACAGCTTTTTGTTGTCTCTGTTCTAATTTTATGAGATGTATATTTTCCTAAAAATAGTAATTTTCTTTTGTTTCAATGTTTGATATACAGGTGGTCCCCGACTTACGACGGCCTCGACTTACGGCAATCCGACTTTACGAACGCATCATATTAATAAAAATATGAAAAATAAATAAATAAATAATTTTTGTGTTTAAATGTTCTTGATTTCATGTGTACAGCACTTTGTTGCAGCTGTGGTTGTTTTAAATGGCTTTATAAGTAAAGTATCATTATTATTATCAAAATTATAATTTTTAAGCCTATTTGCGCAGTTTCCTGAAGTTTCCGACAGTTTTCGGCACTCCCGCCGTGTCCGCCATTTTGCTGTTAGCTTCGGTTAGCTCCGGTCTCGGCAGCTGGCTTTGGAGGACCATGTGTCCGATCAGAGGTTGTCTCTTATGGATACATGAGCTGGAAACGCTCTGTGAACTCTGTGGACGTCTCAGGCAGCAGCCGCCGATCGCTCCGCTGCATCCCACCACGCCGGCCGACACCACCAGCTCACCGCGGGATCCGGTGACCATCCCGCTGCTACTGTCCCTACCATCAGCCGGTGTTCTGTGCGGGCGACTGAGAGGCCATCTGTGGCCGGGAGCTCGCCTCGATGTCCCCCTGGCAGCCTAAGATGTTGGATGGACACCGAGCTAACATGCTACAACGTGGAGAAACAGCGCCGGCAGCCTTTTGGATGGGCTAACGCTAACGGCGGAGCTAACATGCTACAACGCGGAAAAACAGCTACGGCAGCCTTGGAGAGGCCAACGCTAATAGGCACAGCTAATGGCGGAGCTAACATCAGCTAACGCGACGCAGCTTGTTTTGGATGGACACTGCGGAGAAACAGCTTTCAGTAAGTTATGAACTCTTTTTCTGGCTCCAAATGTTTGGAGTTAACATGCTAAAAGTCCTTCCTGTAAACAGTTTGGACCGCGTGGAGCAGCACAAAGCAGCGGAGCTCGGACATGCAAGAGCTAATATGCTAAAAGACGGAGACAGGCTTGACAAGCTCAAAGTAAGAAATTATATTTTTCTTAAGGTTAAAAATGTAATGTATGTGTTTTTTGATAATTATGTAGGGTACTGTGTTAGGATAGGCGAAGTGCTTGGTAACTTACAGTATCGTACATGTACGTGTATCAGTGGCGGCTGGGGTGTGCTTACGTTAATTTTGTGTTATGAACAGTGCGTAGTAACGTAACTCGTACATAACTCGAGGACTACCTGTATTTACTATGTTCTAATAATAATAATAATACCTGTATAGGTCGCACCTTTTTATGGGTTTTTCAAGGCCTGCGACCTATACTCAGGTGCGACCTATATATGGCTTGTTATCACTTTCGGTGAAACAAATTTTTAAATCCAGCTAATTTCACATTACGTTAATTTATTAAGGAAAAGTTCAGCTCAGACATATATTTGCTATAATTTTTATCAAACAAATAATTGTTTTTAAGTGTTAATCTTCTTAAAAGCCTTGCTGTGCGCTCCTGTGGCAGACATTTGCAGCAGAGCTAAACGTAGGTGCGACCTATACACCAGTGCGACCTATCTAGGGATTTTTCCAATCTATTGGTGATAATTGGACAATGCGACCTATACACAGGTGCGACCTATACACCAGAAAATACTGTTAATGTCTTTTCCTGTCATCTGCGTATGTTTCCCATACACAGACGAAATTCGTCTCTGCATTTAACCCAACCACCTACCAGGTGGTGCAGTGAGCAGCCATAGAAAGCGCCCGGGGAGCTGGAGAATTAGATGTGCACTCATAGACACCCCAAGGTGTGTAGTGGCCGGGACGCGAACCTGCGTCCTTCGGGTTCCAAGTCAAAAGCCCTGCCACTACACCATCTTGGGCTGCACATTATTAAAACACCTTGTGATGCAGGATATTATTTCAATGGTAATATAAATTCCAGTAAATCCACATTTTCTCCAGTCCTCCCGGTTTTCTGTCATCACTAGCATCTAAACGAGGTGACGGCATCAAGACCAGCAAATCTGATGGACTGAACAAATATATTCTGAGAAATACTGTGAATATTTAAATCTACATTAACCTGTGATTTATCATGGTCCTTTGTGATATTTATTTTGCACTGACTCATTTTATAATGATGATAAGATTTTTGAGAATACTCATTATGAATGAAGAAATTAAATTATGAAATTTGCAAATCGTTGCTTTCTGTTTGTATCTACATTTAATATAACCAGCAAACTTCTATGGAAGTGGGCTTGTATAAAGAGATACAACAAGACGTGTAACAGAAATATGTCAAACCAAGAATATGAGGTACCTTGGGTGGGTGTCCAGGGGAGGTGACGGTGGCCTTGTAGTAATGGAAGGTCACCATGAGCAGAAGCCAGTGGCCACAGCTGAGATGCCAAACAGTCCAGTACACAGGGTACGTGCTGATGATTTTGGGTATGACAAACAGATGGACGATGATCACAACAGAGGATGTCAGCAGGATAACTAGGCAGACAAACGCCTGGAACATTCAGACAAGAGAGAAACTGGAGTTGAAAAGAGGCAGAACGTCGGGGAGAAGGAATAGCGTAGAAGAGAGTTCTTACCACTCCAAACCATCGAGTAGTACTGTCCACGATCCAGATAACAGGCTCGAACACACAGTCCAGCAGCGTGTCGGAGTCAGCGAGGCTGTTGTAACACAAAGAGTGAAGCAACAGTTTGCTGTAACTCCACAGCTCCAACATGCTGCCACTGATTTGTGCTCTGCTGCGCCCACCTCCACCTCCTCTCTGCTGCCAGCACCAGCGCAGCACCAGCCGCATGGACCGGGACAGGTGCCTCCAGCTGGTGCCCATACGCACGATTCTGCCGCCGCCCCTTCGAAACACTCTGCCCTCCAGACATACGCACACACACACAGACACAGAGACCAGCAGTTAGAAAGGCAGGCGGTGTAAAAAAGCAGCTCCTCGTAGCGAAGCATGTTCACAACCAAGTCCTCCATCGTCACCTCCTAAAGGACGAGATGAACTGAGAGGTTCTGGTAACCACCAGGAGTCGGGACACATCACAAAGGAAAGCTTTTGCTTTTTGGGAGAGCACTGAGGTGTGGTGACAGCATTCCATCTGGGACATCTGTCCATCACAGCTAATGAGGATCAGAGCTATCAGGTACCAAGCTGGGCTCATCAGCCCCCAAAGACCAACGTCTCTTAATAATTCAGAGCCAAGCCAGAGCTGCAGGCCAAAAACTTCTGAGAAATGGAGAAGCACAGCCGCAATCCTGTAATGCATCAGTGCCTTCAGAAGGAAATAAAGTTGCCATCTGATCCTCAAGCATCATTTTTATCAAACCTGGTATCAGTTACACGGTTGAGACGTCTCCAAAACAGCTCGGCATTAAGGAGATGAAAGACAGGGACGGAGACAAGCGTCTCACTCAACTTTAAACTACAGCTGTGACGATTCTTCTTAGACAGGAAGAGTCCTACATAGTTTGATTTTCCAACACATACATTTTCAGTTTTTTATTAATATTATAATGAGCCCTTTTTGACACAGAATCATTAGTAAATGTGTGTTTGTACAATGATGCAGTTTAATCTGCATGCTCATATGGAATTATTGGATATGGGTTAAAATCCAAAAACGTTATATACTAAAACAACTGGACTTTATTTGCAACAGAAGACGTTTCGCTCTTCATCCGAGGAGCTTTCTCAGTTCAAAGAGCAGAGAGTGGGGATCAGGTTATAAAGGCTGAGATAAGATACACACATACCTATGTAGACTGACAAATTACACCTCACACCGTAACAGTAGGGGGTTCTTAAGGTCTTTGTTAATCTAATCTCCGGGACAGGTGCCTCCAGCTGGTGCCCATACGCACGATTCTGCCGCCGCCCCTTCGAAACACTCTGCCCTCCATACGCACACACACAGACACAGAGACCAGGCTCCTCTGTTCCCATCAAGTGTGAAAATTGTCTGGGAATCAGTCCTAAAGCTGCATCATGTTTTTGAAAGTTGGAATCTGAGACCTCCCCCTCTGTTAAGAGAAGGTTTTTCTCTCTTGATATAAACAGCTTCCTTCACCCCCCTCTCAAACCATCTGTGTTCACGGTCCAAAATGTGCACATTTGGGTCCTCAAAAGAGTGTCCCTTGGTGGAGGTGAACAGCTGAGTTTTTTCCAGAGGTGGTGGCTCTCCTGTGTTGGGACATTCTTCTGTGGATGGGCTGCATAGTTTCTCCAATGTAGCGGTCTGGACAGTCCTCGCTGCAGGACCACATACACTACACCACTCTGTTTGTGTGTAGGTGTCTTGTCCTTCGGGTACGCCAGCCTCTGTCTGAGAGTCCTGCTGGGTTTGAAATGTACTGGGATGTTGTGTTTGTTGAAAATCCTTCTGAAATTCTCTGATACTCCAGCCACATAAGGGATGACAATGTTTTTACGTCTGTTCTCCTTTTTCTGTTTATTAGTGTGTTTTGTAGATTTCCTCGCTGACTTGACAAAAGCCCAGTTGGGATATCGTTTGGAGAGATTTTTCAATGTGTTTCTGTTCCTTTTCCTTCTTTTCTGTCTTTGTGGGGATGTGCTCGGCCCGATGCTGTAAAGTTCTGATGACAGAGAGTTTGTGTTCCAGTGGATGGTGAGAGTCAAACAGAAGATACTGGTCTGTATGGGTTGGTTTTTTGTAAACTTCAATGTTAAGGCTGTCCTCTCTTTCCATGTGAACCAAACAGTCCAAAAAAGGCAGCTTGTTATCGTTTGCATCCTCTCTGGTGAACTTGATGTTGTCAATCGAGTTAATGTGTCTAGTGAACGCTTCCATTTCCTTGCCATGGATTTTGACCCAGGTATCATCCACATATCGGAACTGGAGTTGTTCCCTCATAGGAGTTTAGGGCTCTCTGTTCCACTTCCTCCATGTAGAGGTTGGCAACAATGGGTGACACTGGAGATCCCATGGCACAGCCGTGCTTCTGTCTGTAAAATCTGTCATTGAACTTGAAATAAGTGGTGGAGAGGCAGAGATCCAGCAAGGTGCAGATCTGGTCTGGGGAGAAGTTGGTCCTTTTGTCCAAATCCTTGTCTTGTAGAAGTCGTTTGACGGTTTCTACTGCTTCAGAAATGGGTATGCAAGTGAAAAGAGAAGTCACATCATACGATACAAGAGTTTCTCCCGAGGCTAGCTTCAAATGTTGAACTTTGTTGGCAAAATCAATGGAGTTCTTTATGTGATGAGGTGTGCTTCCAACAAGAGGAGCTAAAATACCAGCCAGATGTTTAGCAATATTGTATGTTACTGAGTTCATGCTGCTGACGATGGGTCTGAGAGTTGTTCCTTCTTTATGTATTTTTGGAAGTCCATAAAGAAAGGGAGTGGCTTCCCCCAGGTACAACTTATAATACAACAATCGATTGTTTTCTCCTTTTCAAGTTTTTGCAGGACTGAGAATCTTCACCAGCATATTGGATATGGGTATTTTCCCCTCAGTAAATTTGATTAATTCTTTATTGGCAACACACTAGTGAGGAAAATAAGTATTTGGACACCCCGCGACTTTGCAAGTTCTCCCACTTAGAAATCACAGAGGGGTCTGAAATTTTCATCTTAGGTGCATGTCCACTGAGAGAGAAAATCTAAAAATAAATAAAATAAATAAAAATAATTAAAAATCCGGAAATCACAATGTATGATTTTTAACAGTGGTGGGCACAGACCGCTAGAGAACGCTAAAGCGCTAATCCGCTTACAGCGGACCTAAATTATTTGTCAGCGTTTTTGTGGTTTGACTAACTTTTATAATTCATAAGCGGATTTGTGCTATTTTTATTTAAAATGCAGTACCGCTAATAACTAATTATCTATCAGTAAAAACGAATTATTTACAGGCTCTTATGCTGGCTCCGTAGCTGCTTGTTTCACCTTTTTCCCCCTTGCTCCCTCACCGTAAAGAGCAGAGAGGAGGGAGGGTTGGAGGTGGAGCAGAGCGGAGAACAGACTCGGATCTACCATGTAGGCAAATGATGCCGTTGCTTGGGGCCCCAAATCAGCAAGGGCCCCGGCCCCCGCCCCGCCCAGTCACCTGCATCCCTAACATTGCTCATGCTTGTTAATGTACATTTAACATAAAAATAATTATAGCTACGATGAAAACGATAATTAACGCAATAAAAAAACCAGTCGATTTCTGTATCCCCCTACTAAAAATGGACTATTCCATCTTGACATCTTCCGGGTCAGAGGTGAACTCGGGTGCTAACGTTTATGGCTAGCTGTTTGCGCTCGGTCTCTTCATAAATCCGCAGAGAACCCCGCTGTTTCAAGCCAAATTAACGCGGCCGGAGGATTGTATTGTGTGTTTTGTGTCCACCACTCGACGGTGAGTCGTTTGTTTTATTTATTTGGGTTCCTTTTATGTAGAAATGCGGTTGCGACACGCCCGTGTATTTGAGATTTAAAAGTGGTCTTAGGGATTAAAAGATCATTCTCATTTTGTTAATTTTGTGGCCGAATAGAATATATGTACGTAAAGTATTAAATAAATCCTTTGATTTTTGTAATTTCATCCTTTTAGGATCATTTTAGTTACTTTTCATTAAATCTGTTGACTGCCTATAGAATTTTGGAATTGGTTTAATTTATTTTTCGGTTGCGCAACAAAAAAGAAATTACTATTTGTTTTTTGAAACAATATTGAAGTAAATTAAGCTTAATTGACTCTTATATGAATTAAACTTGGATACAACTTGGAAGTGCACTTTAAAACTTGATCTCTAACTTTAATTTTACCTGTACTGTTGATGTGGTCTTTGAATTGAAGTTATAATAAATTAATAATGTAATAAACTTTATTTGTATAGCACCTTCCTGCAATGCCTTGCATTGACCAAGGTGCTTAACAGATATAGGATAATCTAAAAAAATAAATACAAAGTATGTGCATGTGTAATGAAGAATATAATTTGTACGTGCAGCTGTTAATACATGTAAAGTTTTTTTTTTAAATGTTTGTTGCTCTTTTTGCCAACTGTGATGTTTCTTCTGTCCAGGACTGTAAATATCCAGGTGGGTCAGGAGGAGTTAATGGGAAGCTGCTGCTGTGACGTAAGAGGTAGGATAAAGGTGTATAACAGTTCATGCACCGCTAGTTGGCAGTCTAGTGCAAATATTGCATAACTTGTTGGCTAGCAATTGTTGAATTTAATTAGCGGTTTAGAATTAGCTTCCCCTAATTTTCATAAGACATTAGTGCTTTTGAAATTGCGGACCTAAATAAATTAATTAGTGCTTTAGAAATAGCGGAACTAATTTTTGGATTAGCGCTGCCCAGCATTGATTTTTAAATAATTTATTTGTATGTTACTGCTGCAAATAAGTATTTGAACACCTGTGAAAATCAATGTTAATATTTGGTACAGTAGTCTTTGTTTGTAATTACAGAGGTCAAAGGTTTCCTGTAGTTTGTCACCAGGTGTGCATACACTGCAGCAGCAGGAGTTTGGACCATTCCTCCACTCTAGCCGTTTTCGCATTTACCGGCCCTCCCCAGTTCGGCTCTTCTCTGGTTGGCCCAGAACCAGCCCTGGCCCGCCCTCGTTCATTACGCACTGTCCGGAGAGCAAGCCTTGAAGTGGGTGGGGTGTTCGCTTGACGTGGGTGGAGTGTTCACTTGACGTGGGTGGAGTGTTCTTGTGTGCGCGCTTACAGTGTTTTAAGAGAGGACACGCCGCTAACAAGTATTTGTTTGCTGAGTATATATATTAGTGGTTCTGAGTTTAATATTTGTTAATTACTGATTACAAATCAGCTTATGTTACAACGTAAATAACACGAAGCGCGCACCCATTTCCGCCTTTCCGCGCGACCTGAATGTCATTAAACAATAACTAATATTGTCTAACTGTTGCGCGCAGCCAGGGTTTTAAAATATAACTAATAATCTCTAACTTCTACGTGCAGCTAAAATGTTAAGAGGAGTGATTCCTATATGGGTAAGGTGGACACCTGAAAATCCAGTCCGCTGTATAGCTCAAAGCGTTAGTGCACTGTCGTTTTGACCCGGCGAAGCGGGTTCGCTTCCCGCCTGGGACAAAGTTATTTTACTTTTTTTTTTTATTGGAGTAAATAAAAAGGAGTTTGTTAACCAAACAAACTCCTTTTTATTTAAAAGAAAATGTGAATAAAAAAAAAAAAGTAAAATAACTTTGTACCAGGCGGGAAGCGAACCCGCTTCGCCGGGTCAAAACGACAGTGCACTAACGCTTTGAGCTATACAGCGGACTGGATTTTCAGGTGTCCACCTTACCCATATAGGAATCACTCCTCTTAAAGGTATTGTGACATGATTTTGTAAATTTGAATATTTGTCAGAACATATATATCTTATATCATTGAGCTCTGGTCGTTTTTGCATAATAAATTATAAATATATTAAAATTTCATTCCAATTTATGGTAATTTTTTACCATAAATTCTCTGGGACACGCCCCGTGAATTTATGCAAATCTTCATGTGACGTACACGTGGGCACTGGGCATAAGGCGGAGCCTGGCTTGCCCCTTTGTTTGGTGAAAGATCGACTCTTTTTTTTTTGGTGTAACTTGAAAAATGCTGTCACGTTGTAGCGCATTTGGGTGTTCTAATATCAGCAGTGAACAAGTGAGCCTTCACAAATTCCCAAAAGATGAGAAACTTTGCCTAGAATGGAAGTACAGAGAACTTGTGACCGATGGGTTCCTACTGAGAGTCCTATGTCTGCAGCGACCATCTTACTGCCTATCAGGTACGATCTGTTGTTTGTTTTTATTTGGGGAGAGTCTATTAATGAGAGTTTTGGATGATTTACTGTTTAAAAAAGATATATGTCAGACGTGAGGTCTATCTGCCGACATCTGCTTGCTAACAGACATTAGCATAGCTCCCGAGTCAACACGGGTGCTATTTAGGTATTTTTAAATTATGTCGGCGCAATCAGGTACGATCTGTTGTTTGTTTTTATTTGGGGAGAGTCTATTAATGAGAGTTTTGGATGATTTACTGTTTAAAAAAGATATATGTCAGACGTGAGGTCTATCTGCCGACATCTGCTTGCTAACAGACATTAGCATAGCTCCCGAGTCAACACGGGTGCTATTTAGGTATTTTTAAATTATGTCGGCGCAATCAGGTACGATCTGTTGTTTGTTTTTATTTGGGGAGAGTCTATTAATGAGAGTTTTGGATGATTTACTGTTTAAAAAAGATATATGTCAGACGTGAGGTCTATCTGCCGACATCTGCTTGCTAACAGACATTAGCATAGCTCCCGAGTCAACACGGGTGCTATTTAGGTATTTTTAAATTATGTCGGCGCAATCAGGTACGATCTGTTGTTTGTTTTTATTTGGGGAGAGTCTATTAATGAGAGTTTTGGATGATTTACTGTTTAAAAAAGATATATGTCAGACGTGAGGTCTATCTGCCGACATCTGCTTGCTAACAGACATTAGCATAGCTCCCGAGTCAACACGGGTGCTATTTAGGTATTTTTAAATTATGTCGGCGCAATCAGGTACGATCTGTTGTTTGTTTTTATTTGGGGAGAGTCTATTAATGAGAGTTTTGGATGATTTACTGTTTAAAAAAGATATATGTCAGACGTGAGGTCTATCTGCCGACATCTGCTTGCTAACAGACATTAGCATAGCTCCCGAGTCAACACGGGTGCTATTTAGGTATTTTTAAATTATGTCGGCGCAATCAGGTACGATCTGTTGTTTGTTTTTATTTGGGGAGAGTCTATTAATGAGAGTTTTGGATGATTTACTGTCTTAAAATGATAGATCTCAAACGCAATCGGACATGCTCAAAGCCACGAAGCTCCCTGCACGTTTTTTTAAAGCTGAATCGTAAAAGTTAATAAGTTTTCCATTAATAGAGTATACAATAAAATGATTTGAGCAAGATTAAAACTTCTACTGCTTATATTGACCTTCCAAAACTGAAGACAAATCGCTTAGATCAACACTAGAAATGCTGCACTCGTCTGAGTCGACATGCTCCGCCATTATTAATTACATGCGCGTTGAGCAGCGGCTCCCCACGTGTACGTCAAATGACGGTTTTGCGGAATGCACGGAATTTTAGGGGCGTGTCCCAGAGAAATGACTATCATAACTTGGAATGAAATTTTAATATATTTATAATTTATTATGCAAAAACGACCAGAGCTCAATGATATAAGATATATATGTTCTGACAAATGTTCAAATTTACAAAATCATGTCACAATCCCTTTAACATTTTAGCTGCACGTAGAAGTTAGAGATTATTAGTTATATTTTAAAACCCTGGCTGCGCGCAACAGTTAGACAATATTAGTTATTGTTTTAGTTATTGTTTAATGACATTCAAGTCGCGCTGAAAGGCGGAAATGGGTGCGCGCTTCGTTGTTATTTACGTTGTAACATAAGCTGATTTGTGATCAGTTATTAACAAAAATTTAACTCAGAAAAACTAATTCAGCTAACAATTGTTTTAGGGGTTTCTGTAGTTAAATTTGAATGAAATTCAACCCTCGCGCTGAGGTTGTTTGAATGAGTCCCGCCCCTGCTGCAAACAACGAATCAAATGTGAGCAGTACATGACGTGAAACTGGGTCCGTGGGGCCGGCCCGATAGAACCACGGTGGACATGGTTCCAGAACAACGGTGGATCC
This sequence comes from Garcialebias charrua, assembly GCA_038048925.1. Lineage (NCBI taxonomy): Eukaryota > Metazoa > Chordata > Actinopteri > Cyprinodontiformes > Rivulidae > Garcialebias > Garcialebias charrua. Next base: position 2,018 of record JBBPBX010076261.1, on the reverse strand, counting down.
CGGGCGGAAAAGGTAAATGCGAATACGCCGAACCCGGGTTAGAAGCTGGGAGAGCCGGGGAGGGCTGGCCAATGCGAAAACGGCTACAGATCTCTAGGTCAGCCAGGTTTCTGGGCGGTCACTGAGAAACACGGAATTAGAGCTCCCTCCAAAGATTTTCTATAGGGTTTAGGTCTGGAGACTGGATAGTCCACTCCAGAACCTTGATCTGCTTCTTACGGAGCCACTCCTTGGTTCTCCTGGCTGTGTGCTTCAGGTCATTGTCATGTTGGAAGACCCAGCCACGACCAATCTTCAATGCTCTAACTAAGGGAAGGAGGTTGTTCCCCAAAAATCTCACAATACATGGCCCCGGTCAGCCCCAGTCCGAGGGAGATTGACAGTCATGTTTAGCTTCTTCCATTTTCTAATAATTGCTCCAACAGTTGATTTTTTTTTTCACCAAGCTGCTTGGCAATTGCCCCATAGCCCTTTCCAGCCTTGTGGAGGTCTACAATTTTGTCTGTGGTGTCTTTGGACAGCTTCTTCTTCTTCTTTTTGGAGTTTTATGGCAGTTGGTAAACAACGTAAGGTGCATTACCGCCACCTTCCAGATTGGAGTATGGACTAGATGGTTGTCATGCTATTCAAAGTGCCCAGTCATCTTAGAACTCCCTCACAACCAACAGACCTTTACCCATTTTAAAATCCCTAATCATCAACTCTCTTACCTAAACAAACTTATGTCACCAATTTGAACAGCTTGACCTCCCTTGAATTCCCCACACCAAAACTATAACACTGCACCATAATACAGTAAGTAAGTCAAGTCTCAGCAAGTCTAAATGTTAACAAAATGTATGAGTGAAAACACCCATAACCAAACCAATATACATACTTATGTCACCACATTGATCAATTTGACATCCCTATAAAGAGTAACGTGCATCAAATACCCTCCACCAAACAATATTTCTTCTCCATAGTACTACAGTTAAGTCATGTTCAGAGAAACCTCAGGTTCAGATGGTCCTTCACCTCGTCTCAATTCATCATGTATGTTTTCCCAAGATAACTCTGTAACGTTAAAGAATTTTGTACCAGCCTTCACTATGGTGGCCGTGGTGTAGTGGTAATGGCAGTCGACCCCTGATCGGAAGGTTGGAGGTTCGAATCCCGCATCCGCCCACCATGTGTCGTTGTGTCCCTGGGCAAGACACTTAACCCTGAGTTGCTCCCGGTAGGTCTGGATGGCGCCTTGCAAGGCAGGCTACCACTGCCGGTGTATGAATGTCTGAATGAATGGGTGGATGGCTGGTATTGTAAAGTGCTTTGGGGCTCCTCACAGGGGGCTGGAAAGCGCTATATAAATAAGCTCTATTTACCATTTACCATGATTTTGATTTTTTCAGTCTTAGTTTTTGCTTGTTCTGAACAGTTTATGACGTACGCAAGGAATGGAATCAATTTATTGACTGTGACAGTACTTTGAACAGTGTCTTGTACTCTTGTTTTGTCAACTTTTGTTCTTGTAGAAATAACATCGTTTTTGATCTCTTTTACTGCTTCGGCGTACATAATTTTCTTATCAGTTTTAACTTTTTGTATTTCAGCTGCTTCCTTCCTTTTCATGCACCCTGCATATGCTGCAGAATGACCACCACCACAGTTGCAGCAGTTCATCGGACTCTCTCCACATTCACCATAAAAATGGTCCCCTCCACATCTACTACATCTTCGTTTACTCCTACAAACATTAGCTATATGTCCATATCTTTGACAGTTATAGCACCTTAGAGGTGGTGGGACATATGCCCTCACACTGAAGCACAAGTAGCCTATCATTACCTTATCCGGCAAGAGTCTGTCCTAGAAATACAACAGGACAGAAGTACTGTCAACTTTCTCCCCATTTCTATAAGCTGGCAAACGTTTCATATTTGTAATTTCACCACCTTTCATTATCTTTTTCAATGTCTCCAATTTCTCTCCCACAGGAATCCCTGATATAACACCTCTAGATCCTCTCTCCTCCCCCA
>JBBPBX010076260.1:0-17157 GCA_038048925.1 Garcialebias charrua | reverse complement strand
CTGGTCAGAGCGCGGGACCAGGCGCTGCTGGAGGCGTCGAGGCTCGAGCAGGAGAAGGAAAGCTGCCAGTCGGAGCTGGACGACCGACGCAAGGAGGGGCGGCAGAGAGAGAGGGAGGCGGCGAGACTCAGGCAGCAGCTGGAGAGCACCAGCTTGGCCTTGGAGCACAGCAACCAGAGAGCCTGTGCTCTGGATGCTGAACACAGGTACACACACACACACACACACACACACACACTGCTGCTCTCCCATTTAACCTTGGTCTCGCAATTAACTTTACAAGGCATCAGAGAGAAGCTCCTGGTTGTGCCACGCGTTTATTTGTAATGTCAAGTCTACCTTCAATCAACCTTTGCCTGACCCATGTTTCTCCTGCTGCCTCCGTGTATGTATGTATGTGTGTGTGTGTGTGTGTAGACGTGTGTGCCAGCAGCTTTCTGAGTCTAAGGAGCTCTGCACTCGGCTGCAGGACCTGGAGAAGCAGCTCAGCACTCGATTAGACAGCATGGAGGAGGTTAAACAGCAGCTGCAGGAGCAGTATGCAGAGGCTCAGGCCAGCATTGGCTCACTTTCTCAGGTGTGCGTATTTATATACTGTGTGTGTGTGTGTGTAAGACGGTAGATTCTACCAATAAATACTGCTGCAGGAATGAAGTGGTAAAAATCACCCAGAAAAACAAAGATTGAAGTCTTTTAGGTGACATTTTGTTCCTATGATATAAATCCAAAGTGTTGTTTTTGTAATACATCACAACACTGTGACTATAAATTACTCTTTAAATTCAGTGTTTGAAAGCTATTCTCCCCAAAAGCAGCACACATTAATGGAAAATGAATATACCGGTAGCCTGGAATGGAAACAAGTTTTCAATGTCTACTACAGAAAGCCTCCTAAATGTTAGACTCTTTACTTTAGAGCTGCAAACATCGCTGCAGTGATGAGTATTTACTGTGCAAAATCCAAAAAAAAACCTGCCTCATACAATTCAGGCCCTTCACATCATTTTCAGCTTGGCAGTAAAACATGAATATTTTATATGCAGGTTATTTTTTAAAAAGGCGCCTGAAGTGTTGCTGCAGGCATCACCGCGGCTTTGTCAGAAACGAAGATGAATATTTGTGCAATAAAAGATGTACTGTAACACATATCTGTGGTTTCTTTCTCCCTAACTACAGTACAGTGTTGTTCTTATTTAAACTTTTTAAAATGACTAATCTAGTGGAAGCACAGTGAGACTAATTTAAATTAGTTCAACTCTGTTTTATTTTGTGTACATTTACTACAGAAGTCGTCTCAAAGCAGGTCACAAACAAAATAAATTATTTCAGTTTAAACCCAGTTCCATATATTTATTGTAAGCCAGTTAAAATCCTGTCAGATTTGGTTAATTAGTCAATTCTAATGAAACCAATTAGCTTTTCCTGCTACGCGAGTCAACAGCTTTGAATCTTCTTTATTGGAGAAATCTGTAGAAATTCTGAACATTTGAGTTGAGGAAATGACTGAAGCAGAGAATCAGTGTTGAAAATTAATTATACACAAAGAGGAAAACAGAAAAAAAAACCCAGAGATTTCAAATAGTTTCTTTTTCCAAAAAAGATGGTTTTAATCTTTAAACACGTTTTCTCACGCTCGTTTCTCCTCTTCTAGGATCTGTCCGGCGAGCAGGCCCGCTCTCAGAAACTGGTCACCGAAGTCGAGCGTCTGAGCCGGAAGCTGCAAAGATCCGAAGAGGAGCTCAAGACGGCGGCAGATTCCCTGAAGCGGTCGCAGGAGAACGTGGAGACGCTCTCACGGAGGCTTAAGAGCTCAAGACGGCGGCAGATTCCCTGAAGCGGTCGCAGGAGAACGTGGAGACGCTCTCACGGAGGCTTAAGAAAAGCGAATCTCTTGTGAACTCAGAACCATCACGTGTGGGTGAAAGTCCGGAAACTGAAGATGGAGCCCCTCGCTCGCCCCGCAGTCACACCGCAGGAGAGCCAGAGAAGGAGCTGGTGATGGAGCTGGAGAAGGAGGTGTGTATGTGTGTTTGGAAGGAGGCGTCATGTTGAAATTGTTGCTCCGGGGATGCTTGACGGCTATCGGCTCACATGAGCCACTTCCTCGAGTGCGGTGGTTTTATTTCCGGATCTCCTTGTTTTTATCTCAGCTCATCAGTTTTAAAATGTCACCTCGGCTGCTCTTCATCTTCCTTATCTCCTCCGCCGGCCTCCTGCTGCAGCTCACACCGCAGAAACACACATTAACTCCAGCACCGAGCTGTGTGTGTGTGTGTGTGGGCAGCCGCAGCGTCGTCAAGGTCACAAACTTCATCCAGAGCGTTGCTCAGTCTGCCGCGCTGCCAAGGTGTGACGTTAGGAGAGCTGAAGCAACACAAACAGCTTCAGGCGTTTAATCAGGCCAAACACACCGAGCGAGGAGCGGCTCCGAGTGTGAAAACAATATGGAGTCAGCCTGATTCAAGATGGCCGCCACATCTAAATGAGCTTCACAAACACAAAGAGGTCTCTAACTTGGTGACTTTCAGAGATTTTGAGCTAAAAGTTGGCGTGTGTGTAGCCGGGAGTCATCCCCAACACGCACTCCAGGATCCTCAAGATCCTTAAACTTTTGGCAAAAGCTGTTGGGAGTTGCACCTGCTTGTCTGTTAGCAAAATATCTCATGAAACACAGAACAGGTTGTAGAGAAACTCAGGAAGTAATCGTTCAGTGTAGACGTACAACTGATTAACTTTTGGAGTTTACTTGATTCAAGATGGCCTCCACAGCGACTATACTTTAACTTACACAAGAATGGTTACAACTCAGTTTTACAGATATTAAGTTAAAGGGGACCACAGATCCAAAATTCACTTTTTAATGTTTTTTTTAACTCAACTTTGGTTATGTACTTCTTAAAAAAACAGTCCTAGGGCCAAAAAAATGCACCCAGTGGCGGCCGTGGCGTAGTGGTAATGGCAGTCGTCCCCCGATCGGAAGGTTGGCGGTTCGAATCCCGGTTCCCCACACCATGTGTTGTTGTGTCCTTGGGCAAGACACTTAACCCCGAGTTGCTCCCGGTAGGACTGGAAAGCACCTTGCATGGTAGTCTGCCGCTACCGGTGTATGAATGTGTGTAGCATTCAATGTGTGTAGCGCTTTGAGATTTTCACTAATGAAAAGCGCGTTATAAATTGAATTCATTATTATTATTATTATTATATTTACTCTAAGTATATTTATTTTTCAGTGATATAAATGTCTCGTTTTCAAATCCTGGCACTTGTGATGTCACAAGCGCCAGGACAACCCACCCCAACCTGAGTCCAGCCCCTCACCTAGCAACCCCTGGTGATGCTCCACCCACTTCAGTATAAAAGACGTCACGTTTTTTTTTTCCTGAGTTCATCTCAGCACAATGGCTACTAGAGTTCGATGTTTCGTTGTTGTTAAAATGCAGTACCGCTAATAACTAATTATCTATCAACGAAAAAACTTATTTACGGGCTCTTAAATCAACCGGACGACTGCTCACGGACCATATCCGGTCCGCGCCGGATGTGGTCCGTGAAAAAAGCGGTCCCCGCTAGAGAGAGCGTGTATAGCAGTTAGCAGCCAGTGTGTTACTCTGCAGCCTTATTGCTTGTTTTCGAAGAGTCAGACGAAGAGTTTTTAACATGGAGGGTGAACTTATGGATGTTTCTCAGCGGCCTACGCGACGCGTCAGCGCCTCATTTGCCCTGCCCAAAATGGCGTCTGCCTCTGGGTCTGCCTCAGGGTCCCCTTTGGAGGGCGGAGTTAATTTAAACAGATTTTTGAAGGGCGTGGCCTTCAGAGCTCATTATCATAAACAGCCTGTTCAGATCGGAAGTGAGAAAAGGCACAACTAGAAAGGGGATATTTTATTATCTAAGAATTATTTTGTGCATTAAATTGAATGAACATGGTCTGGATAGCACACAGACATACCATAAACATTTATAAAACCAATATTTGGTCTCCTTTAAAGGAACGGTTTGGTAGTAGCTGAGAGTCGTCACCATCCTGTGCTCTGAGCTCATCGTTGTTTAAAGCTTTGTCATGCAGGTTTCTTTTGTTGTTTGTAGAAAAAGACAATGAAACCTACTTTATTTAGAACCAACACTTTGCTGTAATTCAGCTGTAAGTAAAATTAATTTAATAATATTTTAGCTTTTCAGACTCCAAGCAGATCTAAGCAGGTTTGTTCTGTCCGTCGTCCGCCTGAAAGACTCTTGATTTTCCACAAACGATCATTAAAAAAAAACCATACGTTTTATTTCTTTATGTTTGTTAAATGGCACGATCCTGGACAAGTACCGTAGATTTTATAAGAAGCGACTTCTTTCAGCGTGGAGTTTTACTCAACATATGATGAGTTCTGGTTGTTGGTTGGGTCAGTCTCTATGGGACACGTGGTACGGTGCTGTCCATCTGTCTGTGGAGAGTTGAGCTCTAAATTAAATACATATCAAACTGCACAGCTGAACACCTCATGGGTCAAGAATGATCTTATTCAGTTGAAGGTTACAAGGTCAAAGGTCACTGTTAAATCCCTGTCCAGGCTCTCCAGCTTCACATCTGAGTAAAATAGAAACGTCAAACCCTTTTGTCCCCAGATTGTCCCCATCTGTCCATCCGTGAGACAGGCCCACAGAAGGTCGTCCATGGTGTAACTCCACAAATGTTCAGGATAGGAAACGCCATCAGTTGGATCTGCTTTTTATTATGACCACTTCACCAAAGAAATCTTTAGTGCTCCTCAGGAAGTTTATGACTGATAATGAAGTGGTTTTAGTTGGCTGGTGGTCTTCAACAGGGAAGTTCTTCACAATCTACTGACCTTCCACCATCATGCATTTATTTAACAGTCTTCAGGATTGTTGTGTGAGGAAATGCACACTTTGGATTTAGAGTTCTCTGACTGTTTACTCATGGGATGTACCGCTGGCGGCACTCTTGTTGATCTGGGGAAGGCTAAGATATCCCATCTTTGGACACAAAGTTTGTTTTAATACACAAATAAAAAAAAACACCAGGTTTGTCATTTTTTAAAATTCTTATTTGTTTTAGGAAAGCCCCAGAGCCCACTGTGACATTAATATAGTTAACATTGGATGGGTAAAGTGTGTAAGCATAAGCAATAATCATCATCATCATAAAGTACCGTGAGCAAAATTCTTATTTGTTTTAGGAAAGCCCCAGAGCCCACTGTGACATTAATATAGTTAACATTGGATGGGTAAAGTGTGTAAGCATAAGCAATAATCATCATCATCATAAAGTACCGTGAGCAAAAATAGAAATAATTAGAGTATCCCTGAGTCAGCGTTGTTCTGGTATCCAACTTGAAGAAGTGTGGGGTAAAACAAGAGCAGAAGATTTTTTTCAATTTGTTTTTAGGAGAAAACCCCAGTTTTTGATTTCTGCTATTTTACTGAACATATTTTAACTCTTAGTTTAACTCCCACAACGTTTAGTCAGCCTCATAGAGAAGGTGCTGATAATCAGAGTACATGGTACGCATTCATTTACTAACGTTAAATATTTGAAGCATTTACAGTATCAAAACTGTTTCCCGTCTCTATTTTTAGGCTCACAGAAAGGTTGCATACATTTCAAAGTCCTACGCGACTGAGAGTAATTGAAAAGGTCAGATTCTGATTTGATCCAGATTTAAATAATGTGGATATTTTTAGAGTCACGTGAAGCTGCTGCAGCTGCTGTCGTCTGCAGCTCTGTGTGTGCTTCTGTCACTATTAAATCTTAACCTGATCTTTTTTCTCTTCCCTCTCCTCAGAGAGCAGTGGCAGCACACGAGGCTTTGCAGATGCGGTTGTCTCAGTCCCAGGAGACGTGCGAGCACCTAAAAGAGCAGCTGGACGCCCTGCGCCGGCACTCCCTCAGCCTGCAGGACTCGTGCACTAAACTGCAAACGCTCAACACTCAGCTACAGGTGACCCGACTCGCAGACACAGAGGAGGACACGACCGCAGTGAGCCGGTTGAACAGAAGAAGAGCTCACTTCCTCTAGGATTTATTTATTTTTTAAATAATTTTTCCATCTGAGATTAAATCAAGAATCTATATTTGAGTTTTTAGGACGTAATTAGACCCTCAAAGATATATTTGTGATCCGAGAAGTGAGGTTCTTCGGAAAGGTTATGAATAGTTAATATCTTACCTGTTGTAGAGTTTATTTCTTATTGGACAAACGAGCTAAAATTTAGCGCAGCCAAGGTGTTGAGAGGATCCGTTTTGGTGGCCTTAGAATCGCTTCTCTGTTTTTTGCAGATGATGTGGTCCTATTGGCTTCATCAGTTCGTGATCTACAGCTTTCGCTGGAGCGGTTTGCAGCTGAATGTGATGCGGCCGGGATGAGGATCAGTTCCTCCAAATCCGAGGCCATGGTCTTGAGCCGGAAAAGGGTAGCGTGCCCTCTCCGGGTCGGGGAGGAGGTCCTTCCCCAAGTGGAGGAGTTTAAGTATCTCGGGGTCTTGTTCACGAATGAGGGAAAACTGGAGCGTGAGATCGATAGGCGGATAGGTGCAGCGTCCGCAGTGAAGCGGGCGCTGTACCGGTCTGTCGTGGTGAAGAGAGAGCTGAGTCAAAAGGCAAAGCTCTCAATTTACCGATCGATCTACGTTCCCACCCTCATCTATGGTCATGAGCTTTGGGTTATGACCGAAAGAACGAGATCTCGGATACAAGCGGCTGAAATGAGTTTTCTCCGCAGGGTGTCTGGACTCTCCCTTAGAGATAGGGTGAGAAGCTCAGTCATCCGGGAGGGACTCGGAGTAGAGCCGCTGCTTCTCCACATCGAGAGGAGCCAGTTGAGGTGGCTCGGGCATCTGGTTAGGATTAGGGATGGGGCAGATACGATCCAGTATCGGTATCGGTATCCGATACCAGCATAATTTGAGTATCGGATATCGGATCCAACCTGCCGATATTTCCGATCCAGCTTCAATGAGCACTTGTGTTCCATCACATTCTGTGACTGCCGTCTTAACATTGTGTGAGATAAACCCAAGGAAGACACTCTTGAGCCTTACAACAGGAAACTCACAAACTTTAACAGCACACAAGAGGCAGCTCTATACCAAACACATGTCCTTCTTACTCATGGTGTAGCTGGATTAAAAAAAAAAAACGCTAAGCATTATGGGAAAGACAACGAAATCCACTCCCCTTAACCACTAAGGGAGTGGATTTTGTTGTCTTTCCCATAATGCTTAGCCGTTTTTTAGTTTCCCAGCTGCACCTAAATCTGGAAAACTAAAAAAACGCTAAGCATTATGGGAAAGACAACAAAATCCACTCTCTTAATGGTTAAGGGGAGTGGGCTGTGTTGTCTTTCCCATAATGCTTAGCGTTTTTTTAGTTTTTCCAGCTGTACCATGAGTAAGAAGGACATGTGTGTGGTATAGAGCTGCCTCTTGTGTGCTGTTAAAGTTTGTGAGTTTCCTGTTGTTAGGCTCAAGAGTTTCTTCATTGGATTTATCTCACACAATGTTAAAATGAATATTCTCAGTACAAAAAATTCATTATACAGATTCACATACCTGAACAGTATTGGATCGGAAAAGTATCGGTATTGACCGATACTCCGTTTTTAAGTATCGGTATCGGATCGGAAGTGAGAAATGTGGATCGGTGCATCCCTAGTTAGGATGCCTCCTGGACGCCTCCCTGGTGAGGTGTTCCGGGCATGTCCCACCGGGAGGAGACCCAGAGGAAGACCCAGGATACGCTGGAGGGACTATGTTTCTCGGCTGGCCTGGGAACGCCTTGGGATTCCCCCAGAGGAGCTGCTCCAAGTGGCTGGGGAGAGGGAAGTCTGGGCCTCCCTACTTAGGCTGCTACCCCCGCGACCCGACCCCGGATAAGCGGAAGAAAATGGATGGATGGATGGACATAACTGATAAGATATTATAGTCTACCAAATCATGGAACTTCAATAACTTTAGGTGATAGAATAATGTACTTGATGGATGACGATAATGCTTTCTAGTGATAATTCTTACAGCTCTTTTCTGTAATACAAAAATAGGTTTTGTGATTGTTTTACACGCATTCCCCCAAACATCAATGCAATGTTAATGAACAAACAATTCCATATTTCCTGTTAAATTACTCCAAACTTAAAATTTCACCATTTCCATCTAGTAATTGAGTGATTGACCATATTTGTTTATTCCACCAATCTTTTATGAATATAGATTTTCTACTCCATAGAATTGCTCTGTTGTTCCATAGTGGGACATTATGAGGGCTGAAATTGTGTTTGAACATCAACTTCCACTGTAACAAAACCTGTTTATGGAAAGCAGAGAGCTGTAGGGGGAGTTTAGATAATTCAAAATCACATTTCAATAACAACTCAATACCTCCTACTTTCTGAAATATGAATGACGGTATAGCAAACCAAATAAGATCACCGTTTTTTAGAAGGGACTGAAGCCATCTAATTTTTAAAGTACCATTCATGATTTCAAAATCAATTGCCTTAATACCACCTTCCTCATAATTTTTTAGCAAATCACTTTTTCTAATGTAATGGTGTTTGTTTTTCCAAATAAAGTTAAAATTTATTTTGTTAATCTGTTTAATGAGATTTGGGGGGATGGCTAATGAATATGCAGGATACGTTAACCTGGATAAGGATTCAGTTTTTGTTAATAATGTTCTAACAACGTCAAATCTCTCTGAAGCCAATTATTTAATGTTTTGCCACATTTATCAATGTTGTCTTGTAAATTTTTTCTTACACTAGTAGCTTGACACTTAGTAATCAACATTCCTAAATACTTTATTTCATTTTTAACTGGAATATTGGAAACCGAAGATTCAGAACAGTTATGGATACTCATAATTTCACATTTGTTTATATTTAGCTGCAGCCCTGAGGCTTGAGAGAACAACTCTATTTCCTTTAAAGCTAGAGGAATTTGTTCTTTATTTTTTAGGAAGAGGGTTGTATCATCTGCAAATTGGCTAATGATAATTTTCTGGTTATTTATTACCAAACCTTCTATATTAGAATTATTAATTTTTAATGATAGTAATTCCGTGACTATAATAAATAATAAAGGCGAAATACTGCATCCTTGTCTGATACCTCTTTCTACTTTAAATCTGGGGCATGTGCCCTGAGGTAGAGACACACAGCTATTAATGTTAGTGTTTAACATTGTGATCATACTGAGAAAATTATTTCCAAATCCAAAATGACTCAAAGTATTAACAATAAATTGATGTTCCACAGAATCAAATGCTTTGTGGAAATCTAAAAACAACATAAAACCATCATCTTTTATTAAGTGACTATAATCAATCAGGTCCAGAACCAGGCGAATATTATTATGGATGGATCTACCTTTGAGAAAGCCGGATTGAGTTTGACTGATTATACCAGGTAGGCCCGTTTTTAATCTCATTGCCAGAACTTTTGTTAGGATCTTATAGTCTGTATTCAATAATGTGATAGGCCTTAGATTATTTAAATTTTTCTTATCTTTACCAGGTTTTGGGATTAGCTTAATTACGCCTTGTTTCATAGTTTCCATGAGTTCCTTCCTTTTAACACATTCTTCTACAGCTTGGAACAACAGAGGTTTTAATTCCTCCCAAAAATGTTTATAAAAGTTAGCTGTAAGTCCGTCTGGCCCGGGGGCGTGGTCAGACGCCATGCTCTTTATAGCAATATCAAATTCAGAGATTTTTAGCTCCTCATCACAGATTTTTTTAAAATTATCATCAATAACAGGAATCACATTTTTTATTTTTTCAAAAAAGGATGAAGTAACTTGTTCTGTATGTGAAGATGTATAAAGATTGCTATAGAAATTAAATACTTCTTGTGTTAGTCTCAGAACATTCCACTCCATCAATCATAAGACTATTGATTGCATTATATTCCTGTCTACGTTTTTCTAAGTTGCAAAAGAAGGCAGTATTCTTTTCTCCTTCTTCAATCCACCTGGCTCTGGACCTTACATAAGCGCCTTTTGCCCTATTTATGTAAATCTCATCTAATTTAGATTGTAATTTGTTTATTGCATCTTTATCCTCATTACTCCAACTTAGTTTTTTATAAAGCGACATAAGATCTTTAATCACCATTGTCTCTTCTGTTTTTCTTTTTCTATTTAATTCTTTACTAAATTTAATTGAATACTTTCTAATGCTATATTTTAAGTATTCCCATTTAAGAATTGGTGTCGCAATAGAATTGTCATTTGATATATTTAGGATAAGTTCCTTAATAAATTGACAGAACTCTAAGTTTGTAAGAAGGTTTGCATTGAATTTCCAGTTATTATTAGGTTTGTAACATCTATTTAGTGTTTGTAGTTTTAAGTTGACGATGCAGTGATCGCTTAAAGGACAGTTTGCTATCTCTGTTTCTTTAACACACTCTAGGACTGCAGCAGAAACCAGCCAATAATCTATACGAGATCTGCTTTGACCATTAGGCTTATGCCAGGTGAACTGTTTGACTCCACTGTGTTGCGCCCTCCAGACATCCAACAGTTTTGTATTATTAACAAAATCTTTAAGAATAGGATTTAGAGTTTCCTTTACCCTCAGTGAAGGCCATCTATCCATCCATTCATCAGGAGCTAAGTTGAAATCTCCGCCCACTAAAATATGATCTGTAGGAAAAATGGCAGTGAACTCTGCAATAACCAACGTTATTTGATGTAACAGATTTCTATTAGATTGATCATTATTATAACCATAAATGTTTAACAAAATTATGGGTACATTATCGACTTCCACAACACAAGCTACCCAATGTCCATCTTTATCCGCTCTTTGGCTCAGAATCTTACCCGGACATCTGAAAAAGCAGATGGCGACTCCAGCCGATCTATTTGTCCCATGACTGAAGAGAATTTTATCTCCCCATTGCTGCGACCAGAACTTTGTGTCAGATGCATCAGAATGAGTTTCCTGTAAAAAGGTGCAGTGTGCTTGTTGTCCTTTACAAAACAAAAAAACTGCTTTTCGTTTAAGTGAGTCTTTTAGTCCCCTTGTGTTAAAAGAAATAAAAGAAAAATCTGTTTTTAACTGAAAAATAGAACACATAAACACATAAACAAATGGATTAGGAGAGTGGAAGAAAAAACCTTGAGGTAGAGGTCCCATTAACAGAACTGTCCACTACCATACTACTACCACTACCATACCCTGCTAATTACTACTATAACTCAGTTATTATTATTATAATAATAGTGATATAATATTACTACTATATCTCAGTTTCCAGCTGAAGAATTGTCCATGATTCGCTTGCCTTCGATGAAACCAAACGGGCCCCTGAAGCCCACAGCTTTGCCTTCTTTTCTTGCTTTTTCAATTTTAGGCCAAAGCTGTCTCGCTTTCCAATCTTCTGGTGTCAAATCTTCAGCGAAGCGAACTCCTGCTTCCTTGCAGATGGGAGAAGTTTTGGTTCTCCTCCAAATGTCATCTCTCACGGTACGTCTCCCAAACAGAATGATGATCTGTCTGTCTCTGTTATCCACCTTCCGACCCACTCTGTGTACCACATCAACCTCTTCGACCATCTTTGAAGCCAAATCAGGTGCAATTTTGCACAGAAGTGCCACCACTTCTTCTCGGATGTTCTCAGTAGACTTTTCCTTTTAAACGGAGGAACCACCGTCTTTTCATTATTCAGGACTCTTCAGTGTTTCCCCTAGTTAATTTGCCATGGTGGGGTGCTCATCTTATCCATGATTCTTGTTGATGGGGGGACAGTCACATGTCTGAGTGCAGCTTGTTATGAGTGGGGGCGGGGGGCATTCAGCATGAGGGAAGAGGTAACGTGAATGCTCCTTTTAGCTTTTTAGCTAGAAAGCCTGTATTTTGCGCTGCTAGTTTAGTGCTATGCCAGTGCCGGGTGGTTGGGTGGGGGGTCATGTTTGGTTTGGTAGGCGGGGTGCTCAGTTCTGTTGATGGGGTGGGGCACCCCGCTTGTATAATGGTAGGGGAAACACTGCTCTTTCTTTCAGCTGCGTGTACTCATTGGAGAGTGTATCCACTTGTTTTTCCAACTCAGTTATTTTCTTTTTGCTTTCTTTTAATTCCTCTGAGTTGAGCTGAACCGACTTAGCAATAGCTGCTAGCATAGCACTATGCTGTTTCATTTGTGTGCCAACTTCTTCCATGCGGTCATCTACTTTCTGTGCCAAAGCACTTATAGCGCTCAAAATAGCCTCAGTGTTCATTTCTTCCTGTGGCGTACCTTTTGATCTTTTTTCCATGTGAGTCTTTTTTTCAGGAGTGCCGATCGGGGTGTTAGCTTCGCGCTCCCGTTTGCTAGCTGCAGCAGAAGACTCCATTGGCACAGCATAGCCGTGATCCTTATCCGAGGTTTTAGGAAGCGGAGACTTGCCATCCGATGGCATAAACTTGTTGTTCTTCTTCATGCTTCAAGCTGGGTACTGATGGTTTAGATATTTCTTAGTAGTTTACTTTGTAAAGGATTATGAGGAGGTCAATATTAATACTGACCTCTTTACCTTAATTAATTTACTTATTCAGATTGAATAGTAAATTCACGGATTCTTTTCTTTTTCAGTTTACCCAATATATCTGTGATCTTTATGATGGATACATAAACAGAGCTATAGAGTGACAATGGACACGTTAACTTAGCTTGATATGTCAAAGAGACACTATCATTTATTTAAAATGAATCAACTAAATTAACACCATTACACTTGATTGACAGGATTTCACTTTCTTGTAATTTAAAACGTCAGCACACTTAAATTCAACACAACAGACATAAATACTAGATGTTAAACATATTTAGTCTGTGGCTCTTTAACTTAAAATAGTTTCCAGCTTAGATTGAGAGGGGAAAGAATAGGAGGAAAGATTTAAGAAGAATTGGGAGCATGAGACCAAAGTGACACTTCTCATCCGACTTCTGCTAAAATCCAGGTACGTTTTGTAAACAGCTCTTTACCTTTCGACGACAGCCCGGTAAGAGGGAAGACCTTGTAGCTTTTCAGATGCACGGGTCCTTGTGGGAACCAGTACAGTACCTTCGAGCAGGGTATTCGTTTACGTTTCCAACGTCTCCTGGTTTCGCGTTGGTCATCAGAAAATATGTCAGCTCCTGGCCTCTGACTTCAAGATAAACTTATTCCAGGAAGGAATAAACAAAGGTTTTGAGCTTACACTCGTTCAAAGTGGACCCATAACAACATGTTATCAGTCCCAGCTGGATGACGAGTCCTTAGCGTGTGACTGGTGGTCATTCAGCTCTTTGGAAAAGTTCACATCTCTTTGAAGTTCCCAGAAACTCTGAGGAACCTGCTGGTTCCTTCCAAACTCTGCAGACTCTTGCAGACTCTCTCGTTCCAGCCACAGCTTAGAACTTAAAGCAGGATCAAAGAGAGGAGTGAGCTTGTGTTATCGCGACCCAAGGTTACAGCCAGAGCAGAGGGAGATTTGTTTAGGAAAGGACAGAGAAGCTGGAGCCTTGTTCATGAAAAACAACGGATTAACCTGTCTTCTGACTCTCTAAACAAAACCGTCTGGTCTATGTGACCCGAGATTTCAACTTTAACACAGCAGTGAACACAGTTTAAACTCTTACAGAATAACACAGCTTAAAAGCACACATCATGAAAATGACAAAAGTTATTCTTTTGATCACATTAGAATAAAATCAAAGGTAGAAATAGTCTCTTTTGGTGACTATATTTATCAGATTACAGCTAAATGAATGATCTTGTAGTAAATGTCTTGCTTTACTGAGAGGTCAGTAAAGGTCATCTCTGGACAGTTCAAAAACCTTAGTTTGACCCTGGGTAGGTCCACTACATCTTCATAAATTTACTTACAGTCGGGACCTCATAGGGAGCTTAGAGAAGCATGACTAGCTTGTCCGCCATCTTCCCGGAAGTCCATGAAAAAAGTTTGAACTTATCTGTACATCAGGACTTTTTCTCCTTGTTTATGTGGAGTTTTAAAGGTGGAATTGGTGAGTTACCGCCACCCAGTGGTAGAGAGGGGATATAGCAGGGTTTTCCATATGCTAGCTAAAAAAAAGCCCAGACAGACAGATGTAAAGCTGCTCGTAGTTATATTGTTTTGTTTTTTGTGTGTGCCCTAAAAAAGTTGCTCATTCATTGCATAAACCCAGATATCCGATGTCCTTCCTTTGGTTTGTAAATTCAACTGCTTAATGAATATTTTGGTAAAATAAATTTATGATAGAAATAACTGAAAGAAACGTTAAACCCTAAAGGTACTTCAAACTTAAAAACACGAAATCTAACATAAAAGATTATCCGAACCACTATCAAACGGTGCAGTTTGAAAGAGTTTACAAGTTTTCCAGATATATTGATAAAATGACGCTCAACAAAAACAAATCACTTTAATCTGCATACTTTGCGCAACAAATCTTAATGAAAGCTGTCAAAATCATTCATCCTGAATGGCTCTTTCATGGACTTCAATATTTTTGACCTGTTTCAGCCACTTCGGTTATTTCCACAGGTAAACAAAGTTATGTGGAGGATAAGGGGACTACTTCTTTTTTTATTTTATTTTTTAGAGTGGCTATTGCCCCCTTTGGTCCCCCTTCTTTGTGGTGCCCCTGCTAACTAAAATGTTCTGCCAGTAATTAAACTATTGCAGTAATTTTATAACACATTAATGGGAAAAAGCAAGTTTGATTCCTTGTTGAGCTTGTTTTTCTATTTTAAAACTTATAAAACAATTCCAGATTTGAGGTTGAGGCCTTGTGGTTGGGAATGGGTTATAGTTTACCATTATTAATGATGAATAAAACTCCTGCTGTCTTTAGACAACGCTTGAAGACTTTTTTTTTTTTACTGTTTATGTCACGAACAAAACTTGGTAACCGGTTGTCCCTCATGCTGGTTCTGCAGCATTCCTCACTGTTTCCTCTTGCAACAGGTCGTGTGTCTAGCTGGAGAAAACTTACTTGTCTTGTTTCACGATATTTCCTGTTCTTTTGCCCTGCCTATTCGTTTTTTTTTCCCTCGTAAACTCAAGTTTCCTTGATGAGGTTTCACAGATTTGTTTTCCTCTGTGCATGCAGATGGTTCAGGTGAGTAAGATTTTGATTTTCCCAAAACCTAGATGTAGTTTTTAAATATTGATATTAAAACAGCACATGGACTCGTGTTATGAGTTATCATTCTACTACTGTAGTATTTTGGCGTGTTGGATAATAAATAGACAGCTTACTGCATGTATAAGTACATGTAAACATTTATGTTTACCTGGATAATTTTATGATACAAAAAAAACAACACATCATAATTAAAATATTAATTGAAACCTTCCAGACTTGTTTATTTAAGGAGCTGAAACAGAATGTGGAAGTCATAAAGCAGCAAATAGATTGAAATAAACAGTTTTAAATTTTTTATTTGTGTTTCTGAAGAACGCTCACCCTTTAAGATAGAAAAATGGGAGTTTTTGCATTTTAGCTGCTCTGTCTCTCAAATATCAGCTAAATATTGTTGTTTCATGCTAATACTTCTTGTTCATGTTATAAAATTAGCAACTCTTTCTCGGGGGTTTGTGTCTGCAATGTGTTCATTTATCTGTTAGCATAATATCTCCAGAACTGATGGACAGATATTAATGAAACTTTCGGAAATTATTCACTGGATGACACTGATTAATGTTTGGAGTGAACCCACCCCAAGACGGTTGTCACAGAGTAACACAAAAATGTATATAACTCGGCTAATTTTATAAATATTGAGCTGAAATCTGGTGTGGTAGTAGCTGAGAGTCATTCACAACATGTTCAAGCGCTAACTGATCTGTGTTTAAAGGAGGTCTGAACAACATGTCTGGGCCTCCTTTCTTTCTTTTTCATCTTAAGACCTTAAGACTAAAAATCCAACATGAAGGGTGATGGGCGACATCCGAATCAGTTTAGTGACCAATAACAAATTGATTATTGTAGGAATTCAGTCATTAGGTTATTAAATTTGTTCACTCTTGGTTTATTAAATCGCAACACGTGTGGTCAGAATTTGTTAAATTACGGGGAAATTTCAATCACAAGTTATGAATAAAGAAATCAAATTTGCCTTTCTTAAATTCAATTACAAAAATAAACTAAATCAAAGTAAAAATCAACAACGAACAATAAAATCACCACAAGACTAAATAAACTAACACTAAGAATAATGTGAGAAATTGATGATCATGAAGATGTAGTCCCCTAACTATGACCTCTGACCTTTAGGTTATCTACCAGGCTCAAGTTCAAGTTTATTGTCATTCTCCCCACATGTGGAACATTAGGTGGGACGAAATTTTGTACTCAGGGTTCCAAAAATATCAAGTACTGTATAAAATGAAGTACAGTATAAAAAGAAACTGTATATAGGATCCAAGATAGGCACTAAGATATACAAACGGTGCGCTAAAATATCTAAGATATACGCTAGACACTAATAATACGGCAAAACAACAGCAGCCGAACATGAGTCTGTGTGAGCAGATGGGTACGAATGAATACAGCAGCATGAAATAGTCAGCAGCATGAGATCAGCAGCATGGATAATCAGCAGCACAGATAAGTCACATATCACCAATTAAAATTATTACATTGATTATCCTGGTTAGAGATTTATGAGTCTAACAGCTTCAGGGTAAAAGCTGTTCCTCAGTCTAGTGGTTCTACAGTTAATGCTTCGCAACCGCCTGCCTGAGGGGAGCGGGGCATAACGTGTGTGTGCTGGGTGAGTGAGGTATTTCATGATGCAGGTGGCTCTCTTCCTGCATCTGGAGGTGTAGATGTCTGTGATGGTGGGGAGGCTGACTCCAACAGACTTCTGTGCAGCCTTCACCACTCTCTGCAAAGCTTTTCTTTCTGCAGCTGTGCAGCCTCCATGCCACACGTTGATGCTGGAGCACAGGATGCTCTCCACTGCACACCTGTAGAAGGAGGTGAGGACTGGGCTACTCAGACCAGCTCGTCTCAGCCGTCTGAGGAAGTAGAGTCTCTGATGACCTTTCTTGATCAGGCTGGTGGTGTTGTTGCTCCAGCTGAGGTTATCATTCATGTGTACACCCAAGTACTTGTAGCTGGAGACCACTTCCACTGCAGATCCTCTTATGTTCAGTGGGGTGTGGGTGTG
>JBBPBX010076259.1:0-10285 GCA_038048925.1 Garcialebias charrua | reverse complement strand
TATGTTGTTGTTTTTTTATTGTGGAGAAATTGAGTATCCTTTTAAAGAAGAAGAAAAAAAAGCATAAAGTTAAAGGAGTATAATTTACTCTGTGTATTTGTACTAGTGTCCACATATTTGCAAAGGAAATTACAGAAAAACATCTAAAACTAGTAATTTTTGTTGTGGGTACAACAACATCAATAAAATTCAGTTTTATGTCAGTTTTGGTCAAAGCTTGTAAGAGCCGCATGTGGCTCCAGAGCCGCAGGTTGCAGACCCCTGGTCTAGGGTCTGTTCCTTCCTGTGATGGACTGGAGACTTGTCCAGGTGTCCATGTGATGGACTGGAGACCAGGGTGTACCTTGTCTCGTGCACAGTGATGGGATGGACACCATTGACCCAAAAAGGAAGAATCAAGTAAACGATAATGGAGGATAATGGAGGATTTCAAAGTAATTCACAAATTGCAAAAGTCTTATATTTTATCTATATCTTTAAAGTATCTGTATGATCATACAGATACTTTCTCAGATACTTTAGATAAGTAACTCGAGGTACTTGCAGCCTGACCCATGAAATCCTCAGTCAACGAGACATGTCTCCTGGAGCAGCCAGCGTGGAGCCGCGCGCATGCGCAGTCCAGCCCACCAGCTGGCAGCCAGACAGACAGGGTGACTGGTGGAGAGCAGCAGCACCGCACGGACAGGAGACCCTCAACAGAACACGGTGAGTACCGGCGCTGTTCCGCCCCAGAGAGCCATCATGTTGGCTGCGGGGCCGGCAGACAGGACTGTGGGAGGCCGAGGAGCGGAGCCGCGCTGCGGGGTTGCACCGCAAACCGCTCCCGGCTAACCGCGGAGCTAGCTAACAGAGCTAGCTAACAGAGCTAACGTTGTTGTTGTGGTGCGACATGTCGGACCTCCGCCCTGTCCTCCGTCTGTGCAGCTCTGCAGGTTGTGGTGCTGCAGAGGCCTTGCTCTTTGTGTTCTCCTCCTCTGGAGCAGGAGCTGGAGAAGAAAGAGCTCCTCGTGCACGCGCCTGCTCTGCTTCTAGTTAATGCAGGACATTTGATTGACAGGTTGGTCACACCTGTTCTGTTACAGGTTCAACATGCATGTTACTACACAGTATTAGAATAATAATACTTCGTGTGAGACCCTGCGTCCTCATGTGAGGACATCATTTTTTTCTACAACTACTCCCAGTTCAACCAATGAACCTTTATTTGTCCAGGTTAATCCCAGTGTAGTCTACATCTTTGTACTGGGTATACTGGGCTTAGAAACCAAAGAACACCGGTTAATACGATGTAATCGTCGATTTATTTAGTTTTTTAAGCATAATGAACATTTCAAAATGTCTCTGATGCTTATTTTTGAATAAATGTACAACAAACAGTTGCTTCTGCAACATGTTATATATTTTATAAAACAGAATCCAATGAACCTTTATTTGTCCAGGTTAATCCCAGTGTAGTCTACATCTTTGTACTGGGTATACTGGGCTTAGAAACCAAAGAACACCGGTTAATACGATGTAATCGTCGATTTATTTAGATTTTTAAGCATAATGAACATTTCAAAATGTCTCTGACGCTTATTTTTGAATAAATGTTCAACAAACAGTTGCCTCTGCAACATGTTATATATTTTATAAAACAGAATCAAAGCTAAACATGTTCAAGTATTAAGTATTAACCACTGAAGTATTAATTATACAACAACAACAAAAAACGGGTTGAACCAACTCAATGTGTCTATAAAATGTTCCAAATGTGTTGACAAGAACAAATGCCCAATAATATAATTAGTTTGTAGCAGATCGCTTTCGTAAATGAGCCCTCGAAGCTCAATAAGTTTTACCTGACTAAATAAAAGTTGAATGAATGAATGAATATGTCGCATATCAGAATCAGAATAATCTTTATTGACATTGCACCGAGGTACAGCGAGAACGTCTGTTACGTATCGTAACCCTAGATTCTATGAGTGTGGGCGTAGCCCTTTAAGCCACGCCTATTGGGTTTTACCCCTGTGCTTCGCATCAACATTGAAAACTTCTAGTCCACGCCCACCTGCTGTGGGCCCACGCCCTCGATCCATAAGAACCCCTCCTGACCGAGGAACTGCTCCCAAAAGGCAATAACAAATTTTTTCAGCCAGAAGAGCCAGTGGGGCCTCAAAAGGCTTAAAGGGCTACGCCCACACTCATGGAATCTAGGGTTACGATACGTAACCGACGTTCTATTTCCTGTGGGCGTAGCCCTTTAAGCCACGCCTATTGGGTTAAAGGGCGGAGCATGATATGGTCCATGCCTCACTGGGTCTGACTGAAACCATAACAATTTCTGACAACAGCCACACCGCAATAGAGGTAAGCAGGTGAGCAACTCAATATCTGAAGATGAGAAGAAAGCTATTTCATAATAGCAACCATCAATAAGGACAGAAACAACTGTGTCAGTTTATCAATAATCTTTATTGATAATGAAAAAAAGTGGTTTCATTTTGTTGCAACCCTGAGAACCGAATGCGTCAAGGAGGAGCTGGAAACGTCCTGTAAATAGAAACGGGTGAAAGGAGTGGCAGACGACCAGGAGGCCGCAGAGCAGATATCCTGCACAGAGACGCCACTGAGCAAAGGTGTGGAAGTCGCCATCCCTCGAGTAGAATGAGCTCTAATCCCGTCAGGAGGCTGTAGACCAGAAGAACTGTAGGCCTGGGAAATAGCCTCACACAACCAATGTGACAGCCGCTGAAAGGTCAAAGGTTGACCCTGAGAACACTCTCTGAAATGCACAAAGAGCCTATCAGACTTACGTGTCGCAGCTGTGCGATTCACATAACACCTGAGGGCTCGCACTGGACAAAGTAAATGCAACTGCTCCTCCTCAGAGTTAGCATGAGGAGGAAGGCAAAAACCGTCCAACATGACGATCCTGGACCTGAATGCACTCGTGATGATTTTAGGTACAAATGACGGATTTGGCCTAAGTTCAGCAGAACTTCCATCCCCTTGAATCTTCAGGAAGGAAGGAGAGACAGACAGGCCAGAGAGATCACTCACTCTTTTAGCTGATGTTAATGCTAACAGTAGAGCTATTTTGAGCGATAAGAGTTTTAATGAGATCTCATTCAGAGGCTCAAAGGGACCCTTCGTTAAAGCATTTAATACAATAACTAGATCCCATTGAGGGGCCAGGGAGCGAGAAACTGGCCTCAGACGGCATGCACCCTTTAAAAAGCGTTTCATTAGGGGATGATTAAACACTGTTCTATCATTAAACCCCTCATGACTAGCCTGGTTAAAACCAGACCCTTGTCCTTCGCTTCGTACTAGGGTCTGGACTTTCTCCATAGTGAAACGATTCTTGCTGGAGGCGTGGCCTCTGCCTGAGGAACAAAACCATTGGATCTTAGAAAAATTTTGAACAGGGAAAAGCATTCTACCCCCTCCCCCTCTGTGCTCTGCCGAACTTGACTTCAGCTCCGCCTCCTGCTGAATTTTCTCTCGCTGCCTGCATATTCTGTGTTTATATGTTAATAAAACGTTATTTAAAAAAATAAAATAAAACCATGTAGCGCTGGTCAGGAGAAGACCAGAAAATATGCAGGTACTCGGGCAGCAACGTAAAACCCGAGTTTTTTTCTCTCGTGACAACCTGAGGCATTTCCTTATTCTTTGCACTCAGCGGAGAGAGAGGAGGAGGAGGAGGGAGGAAAAAACAAAATAAAACTCCAGATAAGGGATTAAGAAGGGGAAATTAATGTGTCCCGCTGTGGCGTAGTGAGATAAGCGCGGGGCACATATGCTTGGGGCTTTCGCCTCTCCACAGGCTCGCGGGTTCGCGTCCCAGACCCGGCGAGCTATTTCTGTGGTGTCTCCCCCCCCTCCTCCGTTTCACCCTCTCCCTCCCTCCAATAAAGGCCACTAGTGTCACAAAAATGTAAAAAAAAAAAAAAAAGGGGGGGAATTAATACATTTGTGTCACATATAAAACAGTCCTGCATCGCTTTGAATGAGAACATGCGGTTGCTCGCTGGCTTTGGCTGTGCGCTGGGACAGGTGGCACTCAACGGAGAGGAGAAGGAGGGAGGAGGGAGCGATAACTTGACTTTTGGCAAAAAAACAAAAGAAAACTCCAGATAAGGGATTAAGAAGGGGAAATTAATACATTTGTGTCACATGTAAAACAGTCCTGCATCGCTTTGAATGAGAACATGCGGCTGCTCGCTGGCTGCGCTGGGACAGGTGGGGGCGTGGGTTAGGGGCCAAAAACTCCGCCCCTTCTGTTCTCTGATTGGTCCGGTCAAAAATCTACCGGAGAAATCGTTGTCTATGGGAGAAGTCCCAGACTGAGCAGTGAAGGGAAATGAGAATTGAGCGGAGCTGCGTAGGAATGGCGAGGGCCAGGCCACCTCATAACATGATGAAATTGCAGTAGCATACGTTTTAACGGTGCTGAAAGCCAAATTTCTGTCCAATAATAGTTGTAAATGTGACAAAATGGGGCCCAGATGACATGAACACGGGTCCAGCTGTTTTTCTAAGCACCAACGCTGAAAAGCAGCCCATTTTGAGGCGTAAACAGCTATTGTAGACTGTGCACGTGAACCTTGGATGGTTCCAATGACCTCCTTAGAAAAACCAAGGTTTTCTAAACGTTGTCGTTCAGCATCCAAGCCCACAGATGCTGACCTATCACTGGATGACTCCTTATTGCGCCACCTGCCTGCAGGAGAGCATCGTCTCTCCAGGTGAGCTTCCAGGAGCGGCCTGTCAGCTGCTGCAGAACCGGAAACCATGGTGCGTTCACGCGTTCTGGAGCGATCAGAATCACTGATACTCCCTCTTCTTTCACCCTTTCCAGCAGTGTTGATAACAGCGGAACTGGGGGGAAAGCATAAATTAATGTTCTGGGCCATGGCTTGTGAGCAAAGGCATCCACCCCTAATGGGAGGTGTCGAGGGAGCTCAGGGAGAAAAACAGGGGGCACTGTGAATTTCCTCGCGTCGCAAACAAGTCCACTTCCGCATGTGAACAAAGTGCCTCAGAACTTTGTGCACTGTTAATAACTCCAACATTACCGTATTTTCTGGTGTATAGGTCGCACCTGTGTATAGGTCGCAGTGTCTAATATTTATCAATAAACTGGAAAAATCCGTAAATAGGTCGCACCGGTGTATAGGTCGCACCGGTGTATAGGTCGCACCTAGGTCGCACCTACATTTGTTAGCTGCCATTTTTGTAAGACTGTGTCTCACTTTAATTTTTGTCAATAAATTATTACAAATCAGCTTATTTCAAAATGTAAATACCACCAACATCATTAAAATTAAACTACAGACTCCTAAAAAAATGTTTGTTGGCTGCCTTTTTTGTAAAACTGTGTCTCACTTTGATATTTGTTAATAAATTATTACAAATCAGCTTATTTCAAAATGTAAATACCACCAACATCATTAAAATTAAACTACAGACTCCTAAAAAAATGTTTGTTGGCTGCCTTTTTTGTAAGACTGTGTCTCACTTTAATTTTTGTTAATAAATGACAAATCAGTTGCAGCTGAAGGTGATCTGCTCAGAGTTGCAGCTGCTGTGGAAACCAGTGCAGGATAGCTGCAGCAATTTTATTATATTTTACTAGATTTTATCACTTGTTTTATTTTATTTATTTTTTAAGCAAGCCTAATCTGCATCCACATGATTTTATCTTTGATCTTAGTCGATATTATTTTTTTCATTCATTCATTCATTCAACCTTTATTTATACAGGCTAGCCTCGTTGAGTCACGGGGACTCATTTACAAGAGGGACCTGTCTCACTCACACCAAACAACCATCCACTCTCACACTCACACCTAGGGTCAATTTAGAGTCACCAATCAGCCTAACAAGCATGTTTTTTGGTCTGTGGGAGGAAACCGGAGTACCCGGAGGAAACCCACGCATGCACGGGGAGAACATGCAAACTCCACCCAGAAAGGCCCCGGACCGGGATTTGAACCGGCAACCTTCTCGCTGAGAGGCAGCAGCTCTACCAGTTGTGCCACCGTGCTGCCCTCTGTTATTATTGATTTTATTTGATTTTATCACTTGTTTCATTTTGATCTTTGCTTTGTTACACTTTGTAGCACTTTGAGATTTTTATTAATGAAAAGTGCATTATAAATGGAATTCATTATTATTATTATTATTATCTGGAGGTGGAGCTGACTGTGAGCTGAAATATGCAGCATCTGGAGGTGCAGCTGATTGAAATGCACTTTGACAGTTACAGCTACACCCAAATAAATCTGTAAATAAAGCAGAATACTGGTACAGGCCTCTTTAGCGATCATAGCGGCCGAAACTGGTACTGCACTTGCACTGCCCCCTGGTGGCCGAAACTGGTACTGCACCATTTTATGCAACAGGGAAAAAGGGCCATAACTCAGCCAAAAATTGGTCTAAAAATATGAAAAAAAATCCATAAATAGGTCGCACTGGTGTATAGGTCGCAGGCCTTGAAAAAACCATAAAAAGGTGCGACCTATACACCGGAAAATACGGTATATGAAGAGACGTGCCGGGCGGCCATGTCCCACCCACCGTCTGAGATTGACATGTCGTCCCCCCCCAACCGGAAAGAGACGCATCGGTAAAGACCGCCTTCCGTGACGTCACTTTGCCCAAGGAAACCCCTTCTGACAGAGTCCTGGGATTCCCCCAGAAAACAAGGTCCGTTCTCACTGAGGTGGGGATCGTGACTCAACGTCTTTTGTGGCGTACAGGGTCTATTCTCTGACGAATAAACCACATCTGTAACTTCCGCATGTGCAATAACCCGAGTTTTATTACAGTGTGACCGGCGGCTATCATCCCTAACAGCCGCATAATTGTGATCGCCGACACAGTTCTGTGGGGCTGGACACGCTGAAGGAGTGACGTCAGCGACTCCATCTGATCTGAGAGGCGAGCTCTCATGCTCACGGAGCAGAGACTCACGCCTAAATAAACTGTTTGTTGTGCTGGTGAAGTGGAGCTCTTTTCCCAATTCATGGCAAAGCCCAATTGGGTCAAATGATTCACTAAAATCAACGTCTGTGCTGCTGCTTCTTCCTTCGAGCCAGACAGAAGTAGCAGATCGTCGATATAATAGATTATCCTCAGCCCCTGCGACCACAGCGGGTTTAGGGCTGCCTCGATGACCTTCGTGAAAGTTCTCGACGCAAGCGCATACCCGAAGGGGAGGTGCTTGAACTCGTAACAGGTTCCCTGAAAGGCGAACCCGAGGAATTTCCTGTGTTTCTTTACGATCGGTACATGGAAGTAAGCGTCTCAGAGATCGATTATTACAAACCAGTCCATTGACGTCACACACTCGAGCACACGTTTTATCGTCAACATATGAAATGGACGTTTCACAATGTACTTGTTGAACGCCGACAAATCCAGAATCGGTCTGAGACCCCCGGATTTCTTGGGGACCAGGAAATATTTTGAATAAAACCCGGTCCGTTCCTCGTCCGAGGGGACCCCGGAAATGACGTTTTTGCTCAATAGTTCCTGTAGTTCCGATCGCAACGCCTCCCCCTGAGCTGGGTATGTGAGTTTTGTCTCCACGATCCCATTGAAACTGGGCGGTGAAACTGGGCGGCCCCTTCCCCTGCTGATCCCAGGTCTCTGGGAGTAAGAAGGCGGATGAAACCTCGCTGCAGCTGGATGCTGTGGCGCAGCGAAAGAGTGATAGGGGGCAGAGAACCTCTGTTGGCTACGGTGCGCTTTGCTCTGCTCGCGCGGGCGCACCGGCCAGTGTGCTGCACGAGAGTCTGCTCGGGGCGACGCTGTGTGCTTACGTACCTGCTCGAGTGCATCGGAGGATGACTGCAGCTGCTCGAACACCGTCTGATAGTGCTCCCCAAACAGACCCCGAGCAGAAATCTGCCCCTGCAGCAGATTCTTCTTTACATCCTCTGGGATGGAGTGGGACAACTTCAGCCAGACCTGACGCTGGAGCAGCGTGGCTCACGCTGAGATCCTAGCTGAGCAGGTCGCCAGGAGTTCACACGTTTGTGATGGTGTCCAGGGCTGCTCCTGCCGACTCGTGCGTCGGCTCCTGCCCGACCGCGTACGCCAGGAAGGCAATGTTATTAGCTGCCGCCCCCACCTGCGTTGAGCATTTGTGGATGCGGTCCTGCATTTTTGTTGAGAATTGGTCCGCCGCAGACGGTGGTGAAAAAGCTGTACCCACGTGCTTTGCAGGTTTGAGCCCAAACACGCCGGACAAGCTGGGCTCCAGCGGCGGCACAGCGGGGAAGGTCAGGTCGGTCAGCCCCTGGACCTTCGTCGCCGGAATGAAAGACAGAACTGAGGCTCTGTTTTTCAGCGGCTCGCTGGTCTGTGCTTGCAGCAGCTTTTGAATTTCAGGGAGGCAGGGCCAGATGGTCTGCGCCTGGTTCCCCGACTTGGCGGCAAATCTTCCCGCCAGGCGTGAGGAGGATTGCGGCGTGGTGCCTTCAGGGACTGCTATGTCCCACGCGCCAGCCACCCACCTGATCAGTCCGGGTAGCGCGCTGTTCAGGGAGACGTGCGCGTCCTGCTCGTCTGCGTCGGGCTGCTCTTGTCCTGGGTCCCCAGGAGATGGCGCTTGGCTGCTGCCCGGTGTCTCGTCCTGAGGCTGGAAGAGCGCTTGGGGTGGGCACGCCGCTTGGGGTGGGCACGCCGGGCCTGGCGCGTAGGTCGTGGCGGCTGCTCCGGCAGGCACGACTTCTCCCACGGTGGGGGGTATGGCCGGTCCCGCGCCTCCCACGGGAGATGGCGGGATGCGGCGGCTAGTCATCTCCGGCAGGCGGAGGAAAGGCGAAGCCGGTTCAGACCCTTCGGGAGAGTACTGACCGGACGCACTAGCTCCCCCCGAGGACTCGTAGACAGCCAGCTGCTCGAAACCGAAGCCAAGGCCAAGTGATGCGTCCTCCATCTATCGCAAACCTACTTCCGTCGGAGGAAAGAGGCTGGACCGGCGCTTCCTTTCCTCCGCTGGCAGTTGCTGGAAGGCTTGACAGGCAGGGTGCTGGACCATGGCCTCTCGAGCGTGGCCAGGTCCTCCATCTGTATGTACCCGCCGACACATCCTGTGCAACACTTAAATGGTTGACTGGTAGCCATGTGGTCTTCTTTTTTTTTTTTTTCAGAAATCTTCTTAGTTGGATTGAAAAAAATTTGGAAGCAGTTCCTCGGTCAGGAGAGGTTTTTATGGACCGAGGGCGTGGGCCCACAGCAGGTGGGCGTGGACTAGAAGTTTTCAATGTTGGTGCGAAGCACAGGGGTAAACCCAATAGGCGTGGCTTAAAGGGCTACGCCCATAGGAAATAGAACTCACTATTGTGTCCATTAATAAAGTAGGAAGCCCCCGCCCCCCATCGCTGAAGCTTCAGTACCTTTCTCAGTGCGCAGCCTCTTGAACGAATCGGTCTTTGAAAGACCAGGGTCTGAGATAATCTTGGAGCCCAGTTTGACTGTCAGGTTGATCGACTGGTAGCCCTGTGGCAGTTTACGGTCATACAGGAGTGTCAGCAGCTGAGCCAGGGTCATCTCCGGTGGGAGGGGCTGACCTACAGAGACACATTGGCCAAAACAAAGAGTAAAGTCAGTAATGAGCTGAGGCTGCTTCACGTTCAACACCTTTGAGTATTTGTGTGTGGTACCTGGAAGAAGCTTGTGGTAGAGGTGGAAGACGGGCACACTGATGGTTTTTGCTGAAGGGTCCACACTAGACGAAGCAGTCAGTTTGTCACTCATGACACGACCCCTTCTCGAAGGAGGTCGGGGAGGTGTTGAAAGAGCCCGTTTGGACTGAGACTTCAGACCTGATTGCAGAGATGGATGGATCAGTTTGTCTTACTGACAGTGGCGCAAGCTAACATTTGCTTTTACAGAAACCCTTTTCAGAAATAAGAGGAAACATTATTATTATTAATCTGCTGAGAGTTCCTCCCAGATTGAGCCAAAGGTCAGATTAAAACAACAGAACCAAAAGTCAGCGTGGTGTTTACAGTTTACATGTTAGACAGTGGATGTAGTGAGTTACAAGCAGACATGCAGCATGAAGTCATGTGCAGCATCTTGACTACAGTGTTGCTCTTCTTCTGTTGATTTAAAACGAGCGGATTGTTTGAGTTGTCTCACATTTTATTGTGGTTCCTGTCAATTAAATATGAATAAAACTGACTGAAAAGTTGTTAAAAACTCAGCCTGATGTCTGGATGTTGTTCTGCTCTAAACATTGTGCTGAGTGATAATATTAGAATTTCTGGATGCCTGC